>CBVK0101220346.1:0-23701 GCA_900067695.1 Picea abies | reverse complement strand
TTGGCACATACATGAGGTGTATAGTTGATGATGTTGGTACATCTTGATGATTCATAGTTGATGAATAGTTGACACATGATTGGTACATACTTTGTACATGGTTGGAGGTACTTGTTAGTAGTATTGTTGACACATGGTTGATGGATGATGTAGCATACTTGCATTGGTATATTATTAGAAGCACATATTGATCTTGGTGATGATTAATAGTTGTTGTGTTATGCTTGGTTTATGCACATATTTGAGAGTAGTCTTGGTGATTGATATTGGTGAGTAGATCTGATTTGGTTGATAATATTGATGAGACAGGTTGTTGTGATCGGTTGTTTGGATAGGTTTTTGTGACAGGTTATATGTACAGGTTTGGTGCATGGTTGATGCACTTGTTCATGGTACATGTTTGGTACATATTGGTGCATGGTTGATGCACGCGTTTATGGTACAAGTTTATTAAAGGTTGAAGTATAGGTCGGTGCATGGCTGATGCACTTCTTTATGGCACAGGTTGATTATAGGTTGATTGGTACATGTTTACAACAGTATATATCACAGTGATAGTATGACAATGTTTCCATCATTCTACTTATATTTTAGGGTGGTTAGATGGGGAAGGACATGTGGTTGTAGCCACCTTCGAGTTGTAGTTGGAGAACATAGGAGGTCGTAGACTCCTTCTTGTTGTAGACAGAGAATTGGGGAGTTAGAGCTTCCCTCAGGTTGTAGCCTGAGAAATTAGGGGGTTTGGAGCCTCCTTCCAGTTGCAGTTGGAAAACAAAGGAAGTTGGTGCTTCCAATGAATGTAATTATTAAAGACATATAAGAAAAAACATTATGTGGTTTTCTCCCTCTTTGGGTTTCCACATAAAAGAACCGGTGTAATGTGTATGTGTATGATTGCTCATTTGTTCATTGTTTATTTACTCTACAACTATTGGATGATAATGATAGTTTGATATAACACTTGCATATTGTGGTTAAAAAGGAGTCAATTGATCTATTATTGATTTAACGCCCCTCTCAGTAATCCAACAAGTCATGCTAGGTAAATATCGGTTGGGAAAGGTATCAATATTATTATTACTTAGAAGTAAATATTACAATTTTCCCACATAATTACATGAATTACCATCATTTCAGGAACTACCATCATCGCCTTTTGCCTCCTTTTGTTATTGTTACAATTACAATAGGATGTTGTAGGGAAACAATATGTATACTAAAGTAATGGAGTCCTCCTCTTCCTCTTCAAGTTCAAGATCAAGCTCATATACCTATGCTAATTGTAAATTCTCGAGGAGGAAGTGCTCTACAATGTGCAATTTTTGCAGCATGTTTTCTACTCGAGCAACCTCATAAGTTTGCAATCATTTTCAAAAGATTTTTTGGGAAAGAAACATGAACATCAACAAGCGGTCTTTCCAACAGAGAGAAGAAGCACCGAGTTATTTGGCATATGAGGCAGAGGCCAGGGTGAAAGTGTTAGAAATAGTAATTACAAGTTGGTGAGATCTTCAGGTCTCCATCGATTTGTTAGTCAGTCAATTTGTTAGTAGTTTTGTTAGTCAACCAAATTTTCAGTCAATCAGTCCTTCTGATAGTATGAAAATCCAAAGTTACATGTTTACACAAACTCACTCTAAGCCAGTCACCAAGAATGGGAGTTATAAATGGAGCCAATCTTTATCTTCTCGAGTTCAGTTAAGTAGTTGAAGAGTCAATCGTATTAATGGTCATCTTTGATGTTGAGTTAGTCTTAATTATACAAGAAGTCTCGATCGGAGACCATATAATTTCGAGTCTTTAGTTAGTCGAAACAATATGCAGATTAGATGTAGAGAGGTAGAGAGAAAAAATTCATGAAGGAGAAACAACAACAACTGAGGAATCCAAGAAATCTTAAAGAAAAATATCTATGTCTGTGAATTCAGTAGAAGAAGTCATTGGATCTGAATCGCATCTTAGTTATTATACTTTGTATTCACACACTGTGCCGAAGTTAATATATATATAAAGTAGTTTGTGTGTTGAAAATTCATGTGCTTTTGTTGTATTTATGAGTTTATGCGCTAAGCATAGCACTGTGTTATTTTGCATCCATTAATCATTATATTAAGTGTTTTATCACAATGTGATGTAAATCCAATAGGTTTCTTACTGCACGATAAGTCCCGAGTGTTCAACGATGAAGTTTGTGTCGCACAATATTTTGGAAACCATGTTGCACAGAATAGTCTGCGTGTTGAAAATCCAAGATTTGGTATCAGATAACGTTATATCAGAACAAGTTTATGAGAGCAACAACTTTGTTGAAAAGTGAAATATGGCTTCTACCTCAAATATGAAGCCTTCCACTTTTACATGCAAGAATTATGAGATGTCGTCCTTGACCATGAAGGAACTGTTCCGAGGTCAAGATGTATGAGAGATAGTTGAGAATGGCTATGTGTAACGAGTAGATTAGGAAACATACAATTCCCTCACACAACCTGAGAAGGGTGTCTTGAAATATCAAAGGAAGAAGGATGAAAAGGTGATGTTTTACATACATCAAGCCATGCATGAGAGGATACTCCCAAGAGTTTCATCAACATATCAAGCCAAGGAATACTGGGACATATTACAAACCTCTTATCAAGGTATGGACAAAGTAAAGACTTCAAAACTACAAATTTTTAAAAGAGATTTTGAAACTCTGTCAATGAAAGATACATATAAAGTACATTCTTTATATACCCATGTCATTGGCCTCATAAATCAGATTAATTCTCATGGTGAAACCTTGAAGACAAAAAATTTGTTGAGAAGGTACTTAGGATTCTTCCTCCTAAATTTGATACCTTAGTTGTGACTCTAGAAGAAAGCAAAGACTTGAGTCAGTTCAGTCTAGATGAACTCCAAGATTCCCTCATTAATCATGAAAACAAATTAATTAGGTCAAGTATGTCATTAGAGAATGCATTTTCCGCACAGTCATCTATAAGTCGTGGAAGAGGAAGGGGGAGAGCTAACTCTATAGGAAGAGGAAGAAGTTCTTTCAGAAGTGGACATAGTAGCAATCCTGGAAATACTGGTGGAAGAGGTCAAAACCCAAATACCAGTCATTCAAGTTGTCAGAGAACTGAAAAATCAAAGATTTAGTTCCATTACTGTAAAAAGTATGGACATTATCAATAGGATTGCAGGAAGAGATAATATAATAAGAACAAGCAAGATCAAGATCAGTCAAACAACATAAATAACCAAATCCAGCCTATGTTTATTGTGCATGTTGTAGAAATTCCTATAGTATCCCCAGTTGAATGCAACGTTGCTCAAGAAATTCCATGTGACATATGGTATTTATATTCAAGTTGCAGTAACCACATGACAAGAAACATATAATTGTTTTCTATTTTGGATGAGTGAGTCCAAACCAAGGTTACACTTAGAACAAATATCCAAATCATTGTCTTAGGAAAAGGTAGTATAAACATCTTAACTTTGAAAGGAGAACAAAAAATTATGCATGATGTATATTACGTTTCAAGTCTGAAGTGTAATCTGATGAGCACAAGACAACTGTTACAAAAATGATATAGAATCTACATGGAAGATAATCACTGTGTGATTATGGATAAATACCCAAGCAATCAACTTATTGAAAAAAATCAAATGACAAGAAAAAAAATGTTCCCATTAACATTGAAGACAACCAATAATAAAAACAAAGCACAAGGTATTGGTAAAGAAAAATCTGAGCAGTCAAACACTGCATTTATAGCAGAAAGTGCGCGCAGTTCCAATAAAGAAAATAGTGCGCATAGTATCAAGAAAGGAGAAAATGACACAGAAATGCAGGAAGCATTTCAGTCTGAAGTGCAGGATGATTCCTAGTTATGGCATTTCATATTTGGACATTTGAACTTTGGAGGTTTGAGGCTACTACACACAAAGGATATGGTAAAAGTTTTGTTATTGATTGAAAAACTAGAAGGGATATGTGAAGGCTACATTTTTGGAAAACAACATAGAGAATGATTTCGAGTTGGAAAGTCTTACAGAGAAAAAGCTCCACTGGAAATAGTATATTCAGACATTTTTTTACCAATGCAAGCTCCATCTATAGGAAACAATACTTATTTTCTGACATTTATTGATGATTTCTCAAGAAATACATGGATTTACTTTCTAAAACACAAATTTGATGCATTGGATTGTTTTCAACAGTTTAAATCAATTGTGGAGAAGCATAGTGTTTATTACATCAAGTGTCTAAGAACTGATATGGGAGGAGAATAAATCTCGAGAGAATTTTAGAACTTTTTTAAAGTTCATGGCATCTACAAGCAATCTATCATGCGATATACAACACAACAAAATGGTGTCACAGAAAGAAATAAAAGAACCATTATGGAAATGGTGTGTAGTATGTTGGCAACCAAACATTTGTCAAATGATTATTGGGATGAGGCAATAACAACTACAATATACATATTGAACAAATGTTTGACAAAGAGTGTGAAGAGTGGAGTTCCTCAAGAAGCCTGGACAAGATTAAAGCATAATCTAGCGCACTTAGAAGTTTTTGGTTGTATTGCATATGCACATGTTCCATATGAGCTGAGAAAGAAGCTGGAAAAAAAGGACAAAAATGTATATTTTTTGGGTATTCTGAAGACACAAAAGCATACAAGTTGTATGACCCTTCTGTAAGAAAAGTCATAATCAGCCGCGATGTTTAGTTCATGGAGAATGAAGCATAGGATGGGAGTGTAGACAAGAAAGTTAAGATAATTAATGTTATTGCACATGATGATAAATACGAATAGGTGATTCAAACACCGTGTACAATTTTGTGTGCAGTCTCTTCTATATCTAGCACTGCAACACAAATCACAGTGCAAAATACTCCAGCATGAATAGCAGATGCACAGTCTACACCTAGAGTGCAACAAACATCAACAATCATTCTGAGCATTTCTACATCCCTAGATCCAACATTAGCAAGTTTGTTACAAAGAAAGACAAGAAGTATGCGCGACATCTATAATGAGGACACAACAAATTTGTTTTCTTTTTTTTCTCTGTTTTCACAAATAGATGATCCATTAACATTTGAAGAATTTGTGAAACGTGATGTATGGGCACAATCCATGGCTGAAGAAATCAGATGCATGTAGAGAACAATCAGACATGGAAGTTGGTTGATGTACCTGAAGACAAGGATGTTATAAGTGCCAAGTGGATTTATAAGACAAAGAAAGATGCAAAAGTAAATGTGCAGTAGGACAAAGAAAGGTTAGTTGCAAGAGGTTTTACACAACAACCTAGAATTGATTTCAATGAAACATTTGCACAAGTTCCGTGCATGGACACAATCAGAACTGTATTAGCAATTGTCATGTAGTACAAGTGGCCAGTTTATCAGATGGATGTAAAGTCAACATTTTTTAATGGACATTTAGAAGAACAAGTGTATGTGGAACAACCAAAAGACTATGAGGTTCTGGGACAACAAGACAAGGTGTACATATTGAAGAAAGAAATGTATGGACTAAAGTAAGGTCCCAGGGTTTGGTACAGTCGGATAGATTCCTATATCACACATAATGAATTTCAGATAAGTGAAAGTGAGCCAACATTGTACATCAAAGAAAATCAACAAGTTAATATGTTAATTGCTTCCTTATATGTAGATTATTTGATTTTGTAGGTGATTTTGGTATAGAAGAATTCAAGTGACTCATGAAGGATGAATTTGAAATGACTAATTTGGGGCTTATGAGATAGTTTTTGGGATTAGAATTTCACTAGTCTAAAAATGATATATTTATCTCAGAGTCTAAGTATGCACATGAAATTATGCAAATACTCAATATGATAAATTAAAAATCAGCCCTAACACCTATCATAACGAGACTGAAGTTAAGATAGGAGGATAAAGGACCCAAGGTGGCACCCACACTATTTAAAAGATTGGTAGGATGTCTTATGTATCTAACAAAGACAAGCCCCGATATTATGTATGGAGTGATCCTAATTTCAAGGTTTATGGAAACTCCAAAAGAATCACATTGGAAAGAAGGAAAGAGAATCCTGATATATGTGAATGGAACAAAAGATTTTGGCATTAGATACTTTATTTTAGAAGATTTCAGACTTATTGGATACACTGAAAGTGATTGTGGAGGCATCATCGATGATAGGAAAAGTACCTATGGGTACACATTTCATTTTGGAAAGGGTATGGTATCATGGGCATCAAGGAAGTATCCCATACTGACTCTTTCTTCAGTAGAAGCAGAGTATGTCATAGCTACAAGCACAACTTGTCAAGCAATTTGGATTGGAAGAATGTTAAAAGACTTGTTGCATGAACAAAAGGAACTAACAACAATATTTTGTGACAACAATTCAACCATCGTGTTATCAAAGAATCGTGGCCAAGCATATTGATAGAAGGTATCATTTTATTAGAGAATTAATGAATTAAAGAGATATGTTTAGAGTTTTGTAGGTCAAAAGAACAAGTTGTCGACATTTTCACAAAAGCTTTAGCAAGAGATGCATTTCAACATCTGTGTTGTAGTCTAAAATCTAAGCAGTAACAAGTAAAATTGTAAACTCAATTTTGATGTAAATTTTTCTAATCCCACCTACTTATAATTAAGGGGGTGTGTTGGAAATAG
Source organism: Picea abies (assembly GCA_900067695.1). Taxonomy (NCBI): domain Eukaryota; kingdom Viridiplantae; phylum Streptophyta; class Pinopsida; order Pinales; family Pinaceae; genus Picea; species Picea abies. Next base: position 17,033 of record CBVK0101220346.1, on the reverse strand, counting down.
TAATTACAAATCGGTGAGATCTTCACGCCTCTGTCGATTTGTCAATTAGTCAATTTGTGAGTAGTTTTGTCAATTAGTCGAATTGTCAGTTAATCTCGTTGACAGTCTGCAAATGAAAAGTTATAGTCTTACTCTACAAGGAGTCTCAATCGGAGTGCATATAAGTTAGAGTCTTTAGTTAGTTGAAAAAATATGCACAGTAGATGTAGAGAGGTAGAGAGAACAAAGTAGTGAAGGAGAATCAACAAGCTCTGTGTTTGTGAAATCAGCAAAATATGTCATTTGAGCATAAGCTCATCTTAGTTATTGTACTTTGTATTCGCTCAGTACGCCGAAGTTAATATATATCAAGTAGTTTGTGTGTTGACAATTCATGTGCTTCTGTTGTATTTCTGTTCTAAGTTTATGTGCTAATCATATAACATTGTTATTCTACATCCATAAATCATTCTATTAAGTCTTTTATCGTAATGGACAGTAAATCCAGTAGGTTGTTTGTTCACTGCGCAATAACTCCTCAACGAAGAAGTTTGTGGCGCGCAGTATTTTGGAAACTGGGATGCACAAAATAGTCCGCGCGTTGAAAATCCATGAGAAAGACCTTGTTTACCGCTGCGTGGGAGCGAACTCATCTGCAAGGGTAGGTGCAACTATTGCAGAGAGACCTGGCAGGGGCCCTTGCGGATCTTTCCCGTTGTACAACCATGGAAATGGGTATGCAGGGAATTCATGGAGTTCATGTTCGTCATTCATCCGATGGGCTTCTGGAATCAAGGAGAACGAATTCTAGAGCTAACCAGACTGCAGGGATCACGAGGTCCTTGTAGCAGGAGTGGAAGAGGAGGAGGTCATCGAGGCAGCTTTGGCATCATCAGACACTATTCATCTCCATCATTACTAATGTTAATCATATGTTGAACATGTAGAATGAGGTATTGAAATGAACCCAAATAGTTGCATATGATTTATAAGAACTAATGGATGGGGTAGGTAGGCTTATGCGTAATTATTAGATGTGAGGTGATTCTGTTGGTGTCCGATACAAGCTATGGAGCCAAATCTGATCTGACATTTCAATATATTTTCCATATTCATATTTTCTAATTTCGGCTTTTGCCTTTTTCTTCGTCCAGTTGTGATCAGTAAAGCCGGGAAGGTTAAAAGGAAATCATGTGTTCTGTGATTTAACATGTATTAAATTTCCATGACAGGGAAAATATACCATATGAATTACCTTGGATTCAACAAATGTTTTTTAACTAATAATTTGGTTTTAATTTTTATCTGGAAAGCCGCATAAATTCATGGGCATATAATTATTTATACAACTAGAGGTTTGAATCGAAAGAGAATTAGGTTCTGCATAATTCATTACCTACTACAATGTACGGTAGAGTGGCAAAGCAAAATCATTCCACGCAATAATTGAGAATAAGGAAATTTAGGAGGTCAAATTGCTATAAGACAGTAGTTTTTTAAGCTTTTTAGCAGCAAAAGAATCAAAGAAGGGACTAAATCCTAAGTATTTCTCAGGAATTCTTTATTTATATATATATATATATATATATATATATATATATATATATATATATTTATTTATTTTTAATTAATTAATTAAGGTTTAAAGTTTATGATAATATTTATGGATGATTTGTATATGTTTTTTTATTTTTATTTTTAATTAATCAAGGTTTATGATAACATTTATGGATGATTTGTACATGTTTTTATTTTTTAGATAGTGAAAGTTTCATTACCCATTTAAGATGTAAATTAGAGTAATGTTTAAATGTAGTTTTAATAATTATCTCCATAAAATATAAATCAATTAGAAAATAAATACATGGTTGATTTGATTATAAAGATAAAAATTTTGCAAGTGGCTAAAATTGATAATGCCAATCTAGAAAAATCAAGATTGTAGTATATGCATTTGAAATAACTAGATGTTTAAATCTTTAAGGGAGGTGAATTAAAGAATATAAAGGTTTTAAGAATATACTAAGAGTTTCTAAATAGATAAGATATTTTAAAAGTAAAAATTCAAATAAAGAAAACACATATTTTCTTGTTTTAGGAATTAAAAATTCAATGTCAACAAGTAAAGTTATCGTATGTATGAGGAGACATGTTAAAGAAGTAAATTTGACCTTCAAGATAATTGGTAATTTGGTGGAGAAATTAAAAATTAGGTTAAAAGGTTTATGAAACACCTACTTAACTACTCAAGGATTAGAAACTCCACTTAAGATTGAATCATAATCAATATATTTAAAATTCTCAACACTTTATTCAATATCAAAACCTTTCATTCCTTGATGTAAAGAAACACCATACAATGACCCTTTTATGGAAGGATCAATCACTGTTCACTTGCCTCTTTGAGGGGCAACTTTAGAACGAACTAAGGTCCAATACAATATTGACCACTAAAATACGGGTTATAACATTACTATAGCCCAAAACACTTGGACAATTTTAGGCACACATCATGTTTTTGAATTGGTATTTTTTCATTTTAGTTGCATTGATTTTGCATCATATTTATAATTGTAGGCACCCTATCTTGTAGTTTTGAAGCCATTGCACATAACTAGTATTTGCACACCTAGTTTTTCTTTACCTATGGACCCTATCCTTGATCTATGCATTGAAAATTATGTATGTAATAATTAATGTGTCCAATTATCCATGAGTTAGAAGGTTGTGTTGTGGGAAGTTATAACTATCTTGTAACCATTTGTAACCGATTTAAAGTGTATATAAAGGAACATAATTGATAGGATCATGGTTAGATAGTTGGTTAATTGGAACTTGTATTGAAATCTTAGTATCAAATATTATATGGAGGACACATAGATTAAGGTCCAATAACCTTGACTATTATATGGGGTTTTAAGGAGTTTTATATGGACCTATTTTATGGACTAAATAGAAAGGATGTCATAATGGTTCCCTTCTAAATTTTCTATGTTATGTGTATTGATTTGACTATCTAATGAATGTATGGTGAATGTATTACATTACGTATTCTATTTTATTATTATTTAAACATGTTCATGTAATTTTCATTAGTGTCACTAGGAGCATTAAATATGCTAATGTGCATTGTTGTAGAGACCACATTAGAGGTGTGTGCAAAGGAGGAAAGATCACTATAAAGGTGTAGCATGTAGGAGGTGGAATCCTTAGCCCATGCCAAAATATATTATAATAGAGTAGATATAGATGGCATTTGATCCAAATGGTTGATAAGAAATGTTGCAGACCTATACGAGGATGAAAGTGATGCTCCAATCAATGTAAATGTCCAAAGTGATGTTCGAGATGACATCAATGAGAGTGAGGACACTTCATTAGTTGCAATTTTGTTTGAGCACATGAGACTAGAAGATCCTTTTGGGTCTAGTGAAGGAGTTAGAGAAGTAAATTGGTACAATCTTGTTTTCGAACCAACCCCCATGCATGTATTATCAAGAGAAGGAAAAAGTTTGGTACAAACATAGGCCAATATGATGATTCAATAAAGAATAGAAGGAGATCATCAAACAGAGGAAGTACAATGGTAAGGAGTTTGAATTTTTTAATGGATTGAACATTAAGTGATCCCATGTTTAGAATTATTGTGTTCTATGGAATTCGGAAGGATGATGCAAAACAACATTGTTTCATATGTGAAGCTATATGGATAGTGAACAAAACTATGAATGAACTAGTGAAGATTGTGCAATTGAAGGATACATTTAAATACTATGCTCTCTAATGACACATGAACTATAATTCTTGATCTGCAAACTGTCATGGATATTCCAATGGAATAGTTTGTCACAACAAATCTTGTATTATACCAAATTTTTTTATTGTGAAAGTTTATCTCATTAGATATTAATTAACTTATTACTATCTTAGTGCTTGAATTGATGACAATAACTAAAATACAAAAATTAAAGAAGGGGAAAATGAACACAAGATGTATCATGGGAAACTAGATATGGGAGAAAACTTAGGTAGAAAATGAGGCCTACGTTCTTCTCTCTTTTCTTTAGTTATGAAAAATAAAGTATAGAGAAAGGGGCACTCACTATGGAGTTTCCTTTGACATTGTGACATAAAAAGATGCTACAAAATATCCAACCTCCTCTATGATGCTCTCAGAATACCACTTCTAGATGCTCTACTCAACTATGGAATATGTACAATGCTAAAGAATGGGGCATTTTCTCCTCCTAGTGGCCCAATATTTAACATAGTCTGGTAGTTCTTTAGGGTTAGGGTTTTTGCATCCTCAACCCTCAATTAGTGATAAGGTTTTGGACCTTCTAGAGTCTTCTTGAAAGTACACATGCAACTAGCCCCACATGTGTGAGTAATGGGGGTTGACATGCAATCCACTCATATGAGGGTGGTCAATAATATAGGTTAACTTATTGGAGGCATAACTTATGCATATGAGCTCTGATTGAGGTGATGTTTGCACCATTAGAAAGGTATTGGTGTGTAGAAAAATGTCACGGGGTTAAGATCTACGCTCACAACTTTTTTATCCCCAAAAATGTTATTTGATGACTCAAAATGGCTCTGGAAGGTTTTAGAACCAAAATCTCCAAACTAGGATCTACCACTAAAATGGACCCTACAAGCTAATTCCTCCATTTTTCCACCTAGAAAGTACCAAGATAAATGAAAAATTACATAATGATCCAATCTAGATCAACACTAGCACACCTCAAACCCTCTAAAAATAACTTTAAATGAGATAAGGAGGGATGCATTCAAAGATTTTCAAAAGCTTATGTCAAAAAATAGTGTTTATCAGAGATCAAGAAGATCAAATAGAAGGTTGGAGAGTCTATGTTGGACTATGACCAAAGGTTCATGAACTTGTTAGGTAAGTTAAATTTTCAAATATATGATGTATAACACATGGAGTGGTTTATTGTTGGATCATTTCTCCACATATATATCCTCCTCAGATAGAAAAAAATCACATCTTGGGAATAAATGTTGGATATAGCTATGCACTTGTAATCAAAAACCAAAGACAGTGAGTCATAAAGAGGAATGGTGCATATTCAAAGTTTTCTTGTTGTGTTGACTGATAAGTTGTAGGACCTATCCAAGGGAAAATAAAAGGAAAATAATGTTTGGTGCACTCTATAATAGAGTGCCATTGTAGAAAAAAATGCCTAGTGATGGGTAATTACACTGGTATAGTCACACTAAACTCAATCCCATAGGGTCTGACTGGAGTGGTGCAAAATCTACAAATAATGGGTCCATGAGACACCTCATTTCCCTATGATACAAAAGTATCAAACTTCAATAGAAATGCCATTCTATGAGTTTTTTTAAATTTGTAGGACATGGTGAACAAATGTAGGTCATTGCAGTTGATGAAAGAAAACATGATAAACACTTATTAAGTTAAGGGGAAAGAGGATCATGGAGGAAAAGAATAGGGAAGATTTAGAGGAAGAATATGAGGTGGATATGGAGGCATAATGGGACCTACTTGTTTTAATCGTGGAGAATTAAGAAACTTCACATGACATTATACTAAACCCTACATGATTTCTACACACTGTCACAAACCAAACTAGAATATAGGGGAATGTCTAGATTTGATAAATAAATAGGAAGAGAAGGAGGTACATGATGTGACATTAGATTCAAATAGATAATATGGATGCATTGTTGAATCACATGTGGTAACATGAGGTGGAACAAGGATCGAGATGGATGTAGAAGAAATATTGAGAGGGAATATCAAGAAAGCTATGCCAGACCCATTAAATTTTGATGTAGGGAGGCTTAAAAAAATCTTGCATGATGTGATGGAGACATTTTAGATTGCACCTAAGTATGAGAAGGAGGCACAAACTAGAATAAAACTGAAGGATGAGTTTGTAAATAAGGTGAGAGATTTTTAAGATGTTGTATAAAATTGTTAAGTGATCAAAATCTATCTAGGAGATTAGCATATATCTTCTCAAGATGTATACTGATGTTGGACGAGATGATCCCATATTAGATCCTCTTCCTTAGTGAAATGTAAGATGAGTCATGTTGTATCTTGGATATAGTGTGAACATCCTTCCTAATAAATCTTGGGAGCTGAAGGAGAAGCCAAAGTTGCTTTAGTCTACCATCAAGTTGAGGTCATCCAACTAGTATAGAATTTTCCCTATTGGAAGAGTTTAAAATGTGGAGGTAGATATAGAAGGGGTGAATACTATGGTTGATTTTGAATTTATTGAGATAATGGATGAAAAGGACCCCTACCCATCCTTGTTGGGTATAGTTTAGGCATTTGATTATGGCACTATTTTGAACCTCAATCATATAAGATTTCCTTTGAGAAAGGGTATATTAGGGTGGTCTCTCATTTATAACCAAATGAAGGATAAATATACAGAAAACCTATTAATGATGATGTGGAAATATCAATCTTAGAGAATATTTACAATAACTACATGGATTTTTTTAAAAATAAACCTAATTGCAGATGGTGAGTTGAGCTAGAGGAGCATTTTCTCATATGATATAGGTTTAGAATATGCCATGAGAAGGTGGAAAGAATGAAGCTATGAGATGTCCAGTAGAAGATTTGCATACATAGAGAGATCTATGTGTTGGATAGGGAAAAAGTTATGCAATCTTTGAAATTTGATGGAACAAGGTTAGTTAGTGAATTTTAGGATTTGATGGAGGAGCACATACTAGAAGCAAAATGATTGTTATCTATGGATGTCATCATTAAAGGAACCCTTTCACTTAGTTGGATACACATAAAGATAACTCAAGGACATGCACATGTGGTAAATAGTATGTTATTAAGAATTTATCCATATTATAACCTAGATTTGGTAAATTGGTATAAAAGAATAGAAGATCCTAGTTTTTACAAATGAGATGGACTAGAACAACTTACCAATAGAGGAGTTGACCCATTATTTCAATCACACATTAGATAAATATGTGCAAGAATAAATATGAGACTAATGAATGATTGGAAAGAAATGCAAAAGTGATTCTATGTGACATTTAAATTCACTTCAAAGAACCCTATGCTGTCTAGGATTATAAAGGAAATGAAGCACTTAATCTTTTGGGGTAAACGAAAATATGTAAACCAAGCACAAAAAGTGGTTTGCATATATCATATGAATCCTGAGAAATTGATTGAACCCATGTACTACTAGAATATGGAGGGAGAGGAGCCAACATGAACATAAAATAACCCCAGCTTAACAAAGGATCATTACTGCATAAAATACACATAAAATAAAAGGTTTTCTACTAATTCATTACCTGTAGCTTACTAGCCACAATTTATACAAAAAATTAACTAGATTCTGATGCCCATAATTAAATGCATCTACACCATTCTAAATGAACATGAATGTAGCTAATAAATAATCATCATCAACACATAATACCATTCTCAAAAACACATAATACCTTTCACAAACACAAGACTCATAAGAAAACTCATATAATAGATAAAAACTTATCTTTAAAAGAAAATTTATGCAACCAACTGCTTGGGAAGGATGTTCCACCCAACCATAGACTTGTTGTTCCAAATATCAACAACAAATCACCCTCAAGCAAATAAGGGTTCCTCTAACAGTCCACTCACAACTCAATATCTCATGACCCACTAGTATTCTCCTACAACTATCTTGAATTTCCTCTAGCTCTCTTCCTCTTTACCTGCCCAACCCAAGGAATGTACCCCTTCACTTCTCTCAGTCCATCAAGCATACCATTCATTTATCAAGGTTTCTATGGAACAATTAACCGGGAATCTCTCTACTGAGAACTTAAAGAAACTCATTGCTAGGAAAACTACCAACCAAAAACAACAAAAACTTATTGTTAAAGTGCAACTCCTATAGGAGTTTACTCTTCATGCATGAAAACCTGAATCTTCAATCTTCCATGCTCCATCATGCTCCTAAATTTTCCCATCCTTATTTCCCTATTTCCATTTCTCTTTTTTAACTTTTCTCCGCTTGTTGTTCATGCAAAAATTGAATGTGAAAAACTTCATATTCTCCCCATATGAGTTTCCTCTATTTTCCCAATATAGTTGATTGCTCTACCAAATGTTGATTTTACTTCAACCCCATCCTTCCAATAAATATGGGATGTGAATTCTACACCCACCCTATGACATGCATTTAGTGATTGGGATCTCATACACTAAAACAAAAATAGAAGATATCCCCAATAGTAATAAAATTTAGAAATATGGGTTTTGATTAATATTCACAAATAATTCCCCCCTTGGACCCATATTATACACTTCTAGACATTCCATTCTCTTGTGGATTAATAAACCCCCATTTTTTTCCATATTCTGAACAATTGACATCATATTATTTTTATTAAAAACAAAAAATACAATTCACATATTAGATCACTTGGCCACAACCACATTCATATCTACATTATGAATTAATTAAACTGGGGATTATAGAGGGGTTGTTACATTCCCCCTCCCCTACAATTGTCCACTCTCCTCGGTGCACAACACCATGCCAAAATACATATATTAAAATTTACATCATCATATTCAGAAAATAAAATTATGCAGTTTGTTTACCCTCCAACAACAGTCCCAACCATGATCTCTCATTATTCTCAACCCGCTACCCTAGGGATTGCACCCCCTTCATTGCATTCAATCCATCAAGATGCACCACTATTTTATTAGGGCTATCAATGCAGGTGACCAAGAATTATGAGATGTGGTTCTGAAACTATAGCTTCCCAAAAATGGAGTCTTTCATTTTTAGCTTCTATTTGCTTCAAATCTTTGGGATTTTTTTCCTTTCCTATACGTGTGATTTCGACCCATGATTATTCCTCCCAGTTTCGATTATGAATTGGTAACCTTACTAGATTTTCCTAGGATTTCACATAGGTGAATCCAAGTGGGAAATTCTTTTGGTACTTGAGACACATGCTTAATCATTGTTTTGTCTCCTTTGAAGGGTGCCCATCTTCTTGATGGTACTTTCACCTTAAGTGAACATTGCGAGTAGGTTACCTGTAACTATATTTCACTCCTTCATTGATCATCCTCAGGAGTTAATAAACCCATATCAAACTTTGTAAGGTCCTTTGATCAAATCTTCATTGCCTCATGCTAAGGACCTAACCAACGTAAGCTTACCCTTGGAAGAGTGGTTTTTCTATTGATTCCTTTTAGGATATTTTTCATTGTGTGATACTTTTGTGTAGTTGGCCTTAGGTTGTGTCTATCTCTCCAATTTTGGATCTTTTACTAAAATTTTGTAACCAAATAATCCACCGATCAAGAAGGGCTCATGGTATTTCATCACAAACCATGGAGCCACCTCCTAGAAGGAATAGGCTTGATAATTCTAGCTCATCAGAGCTAGTGTGTGAGAATCAACTAGATGTGGATAATCCCACAAGGGAAGGTATCATCAATGAATATATTGATGCCCAATGATTTGTAAGGGATTTATACAATTATGTTCAAATTCTTGAAGGAGTTCCATTACCTTAGGAAAATATCAATCCCATTAAGATTGGGGATCTTACTGATCCGACTCTAGTAAATTTCAACCCACCTTTAACTGATCCTGTCATCTCTTACCCTTTTCACACTTAGGTTCACAAGAATCTAGGCATTCAATGGTTTATAATGGACAATGTTGTCAACTCATTTGGGTCTAAGGGCATTCACACCCCCACATTGGCAATCACTACTAGAGGAGTTACTCAGCCTATCTTGTTTGCATCGAGAATCATCCCTCCCATCTCAAAAATGTTAGATGAAGGTGTTATTTCTCATTTTTCTATTCATAGTAATGGTATGCGACCACAACCCTCTATCTCATACAATGGAGGTTCTTTTTCCTTTGGAATTTCACTTATCGGGATGCCACATGTGGCAACTAGTTTTCCCTAGACATTCCCTAGTCTTAACATATATGCAGGGAGTTCATCCACTCCTTTTACTACATTTATATTGGGATGGGGGAATATCCCCATGTTAATGACAACACTTGAGATCATACACTTTCCATCTTCAATGTTTCCTTATAGGAACCATCCTCCTCAGGGTTTTGGTAACCAAATGGGTGGGATATTTCCTTCTATGGGGATGTCGATGGGGAGAAATCCCTTCTCAGTTCTTAAAAACTAGGAAAGTGGAGCCTTTCCCTCTACCATAATTCCCTTAGGGAGAAACACATTTTATAAATTTCAGAATCCAATGTACAAAGGAATTCCTTCTTATGTTCAGGTGCCTTCCACTTTGAACCAATAACTTGGATAATAATCAAACAATCCTTATGAAACCAATGGTGTTTATTCCACAAGAAACTCTATTGTGAATACAAACTAGATGATGGGGTACAACCCCAAAAGTTAGAACTAGATGAAACATATGAGACTTCATTTTCTGGCAATGTTAAATATCCTCAATTTGACAAAGCTTACTAACAATCTGGTGTTTGACGATCTTAATAGGCCCTCAGTCCCTACTAAACTTCCCTCGGATATTCCAAAGTTTGAGGGAAAGGTTGGTGAGGATATAGGTAACCATGTGATGACATTTCACCTCTAGTTCTCTTTAAACTCCATGATGGATGAATCATTAGGTTGAGACTTTTTTAGCACATCCTGACTGGTGTAGTGGAAAAGTGGGATATTGTTATGTACCAAATGATTAATATATCATAATAAACTAGAAGTACACACCATGTACACCAATTTGAACATGGATAACAACTCCAATATTGATAACAAAGATGAGTTACATAATAACTACTTAAATGATAGGAAGACCTCCTCCAAATACCCAATTAAGTTCATACTGTTATGATGAAAATCTCTCTATGCCTAGGGTGAACCACAACAGATGAAAATGACTGCAGAAATCAACTCTATCCCAATGATATGCTATATAAACCAATGTGCAAGGGAAATAAGAAAGAGGCCTACCTCATCCATATGTTCGACGATTTCCACCATTGAGCACTTTGACCCAAAGCTATATATACCTGCAACAAGTTCTCAACAAACAAGAAAAAACAAGCATATGGTGGAAATATAAAAGGTTAGCACATTAAATAGCATAATACATCAACACACATAACAAATACGCCCATGGATAATAAGTCATATATTTGCAAGACATCAATTGGACATAAAGAGAGTATTTATATAAATAAATGATCAACAAAAGTGAAAATATTATAGACTTCAGTGTCGGCACAGTTTGGAACCGAGAAATTAAGTTCCTTCCAGTTGGGCCTCCACCAAAGGCAAGCTCATAGAAGGGAGGAAATGAGGTTCTCCATCAATAAGGGAAGATCTTGGGGGATGCACACTGTGGTTAGAATTAAAGGACAAAGGGATGCAGACTCAATATGAAGTAAATAATTTATCTAGAGTAACTTTGCTCTCAAAGTTGAATTCTTTCTCTCCTTTTTCCACAACCCGAAATTGGCTTCTTTATAGCCTTTAGAATGCAGCTGAAGGGCCAAGTCAGAACATTTCCATTATATGGAAGTCCAAGGATCAGAGATATCCTATTGTGACATGGAAACCCAACACTTAATTTTGATTTTTTGGCACAAATCTCGATGTACGTGGGCTGTAGTGGAGAAACCTGCATATACACTTGCTGTATAGGGTGCAAGATGCGTACAAGTGAAAAATTTTATATTTTTGTCTCTAGACTTTAGTAACAGAGAAAATAAGTCTACATAGGGAAATAGAATAAGGCCCTCTCTGCAAGATTGCATAGGGTGAGGTAAATCTTGCTCTAACACATACATCACAATTCCCTTGTGCTCAATAATGAATACACGATCTCTATATATACCTATTCACACACTACACATGAGGCCCATTTACTATTAGCTCGAACCTATTACATGTACATTTATGCCTATAAATCTCCCCCCCCCTGGGTCATATCATATACATTTACATATACATTTACACATTACATCTAAATTTATCCCCATATATTCCCCCCCTTGAGATCATATCATATACATTTAACCCCATATATGACCTCGTTGGGTCATAATATAGTACCCTCCAAAAATATTTGTCCTCAAAGATTTGCAATTAAAGGATTCACATGTGATGAAACCAAGTAATATGATTGTCTTATGTTCCTATCTTCTTCATTCCATTGATGATGATCCATCCATCCAAAACATTTTTTTTTTTATCTTAATCCTTGGTGGCTAGTTGTTGCATGCTTTTGTTTCCTTTGATTCCATGTATTGTTCTTGTAACTTCTTCACTTTGTAGTGGTTGTTGGTATCTGATAATAGTTTGTTGAAGAGTATTTTTTTGATTCCTTGTTCCATGAATATTGATAAGTATTCCATCTTACTCCTTGATAATGCTAATATAGACCTTCTTGTCTTCTTTGAAATATTTCGTAGTAATGAGGGTGTTGATATGGTTTCATATTTGATAGGTTTTTTTCACTCTACACATGCATTTCATCTATCTTATTTTCAAAGAAAATGACATCTTCTATCATTTTTTCTTGGTCTTTGATTACTCTATCCTTGGAGATAATACCATCATATTTGGCATGTATATCATCTAGATGAATTTCAACTTCTTCAAGTACCTTCTGGTGACCTTGTTCCTTGTCTTGTAATTTCTCCTTTTGAAGCTGAAATGTCACCCCATTTATAAACTTTTTATGTCCTTCTTCAATTTTGGATTGCATTTATGATTTTGCCTCATCAATATTTAGGGATTCCTCAACCTTCTTGCATATTTCCTCTTCAAGTCTTTTGGTATATTCTTCATCCAAGATCCTTGTTTATTCTTGATTTTGATAATTCTTCTTTTCTTCTTTCAATCAATTAACCTTATCCGATATTTTATTATTATTGTTTCTTAATATACATATCTCTTCATCTTTTTTTTTCAAGTCTTCCCTTGATGACTCCTTTTCTCAGTTCATTTAGCTACTCTTTCCTTGTTTTAATTTTTGAACCTCCTTAATGAGTGCTTTATTAAGGGCTCATGTCTTAGATAGCTCATCACCCTTATTCTTAATCTATTCCTTTGCTTCTTTTAAATCATCTTGAATTATATACACTTCCTCCATTTTTGTATCCTTAATCCATTTATTTGAGAAGAGTTTTTCAAATGCATCGCATGTGCAGTCCGAACTAGTATCCTTGTCAATACTCATCCACCACTTCCGATCTTTACCCAAATAATAATTTTTTTCCATTGAAGGATTCATATCATATTTATTTTCCATCCTCAACCATTCCATAGGATTGATTATGTCCTTATATTCATCTCTTGTAAATTGAGGTATTTCCATTGATTCTTAATTGAGGTCTAACTCCAAATCTCAACGTAAAACCTTAGTATATTAGGGATAATCATATCAAATAGTTATAATAAATTTTCCAATATAATCCTCTATGTTTTCTCTTTCCAATGGATTTTGATTCACCTAAATCAGACATCCCAAGAAAAATTCATGATAGTTTTTTTTTTTTACTTTACTTCCCCTCATTTCGAGGATGGTACCCGAGGTAAACTAGATTTTGTAGAAATACGAGGTTTTTTTTGATAGCTTGCTCATTTAAGAGCTCAACATGTCACTTGTAGGAATTGGACCTAGGTACGAAGGAGAACACCCCTTAGAAAAAACCACTCGGGATAAACCCATTTTACCTATGATAGTTTTAAGTGAATATACCTTTTAAAACCTTAATTTGGAGTATGTCCATTCTAAACTTCCTTCTAATGTATTTCCGGCATTTTTTCCCTTATGAGTCTAAAATTTCGGCCTATAGTACTTTGATATGTCTTCTTTGCAATTCTATAGGTCTGACCAAAATTTGATGTGCCAAATGAAAGTTATGGTAACTTTCCCGAACCTTGCTGATTTTTGGCCTTTTCTGGAGAGTGAATTTGTACATAATGCCACATGTCCAATGTTTAATATCTAATTCTTAAAATTATACCAGAAACACTATGGATTGTACTCTTTCAAATGAAATTAGTGGCACTGAATTTGGATCCTTATTGAAGAACATATTACTATTTTACACAAAATGCCTGTAGCAAAGTTACTGACTTAATGAGAACTGTGACCTCAAAACGAGAACTATGGCCCAAAAAGCCCATATTTTTGCATAAAAAAACATGAAAATCAACCCCCAAATAAAAAAGTGGTGCTACCAATACCACCATGTTTTCAAACGGGGTCAAAATTACAACATTTTTCAAACATGGTCTTCAAAACTTAGATAATAGCTCAGAAAAACCTTAAAATCAAGACCTAAATAAAAAATAAGATGTTACATAAAGAATATTTTTTTTCCAAAACATTAAAATTATAGATAATTTGAAATCATATTTTTAGTATTTGGTACCATTAAAACCAAAACCTCAGAATCAACCATCAAATTGAAAAGTACTGCTACCAGTAGCACCCATTCTAAAATTGGGGTATTAAAATGACACATTTTTATAAAGTGGTAAAATAAATCATCATTACTATAAACAAAATCAGAAAATCAACCCTTAAATGCTTACTTTTTAAATCTTAGTTTATCAGTCCAAGCAAAAGATAATACATAATGTCATGAAAATCTCACATTATATTTTAAAAATTTAGCATCACTTTTTAATAAAAAAAAGAAGTAAATACAAGTTACATTGAACAGAACATAAATTATTTCTTAAAAGTATTGTTATATTGTCTATATTCAAAACATACGAGCTAATAAATTTTATTATATTCTCCATAATCAAAACATATAATTCATAAAACATAAAAATGATTCATAACTTCATGTAAAATCATATGTAAGTTCAATGCTCATTTCTAGTTACCATACAAAAATCATATGGATACAAAATATATAAATTGTTTCATACACTTATTCAGATTGACCCATGGATTCTAAAATACCATCAGATTCTACATTGTCTTTAGATGAATGATTTTATGAAGATGTATATGATCCATACTCTTCTCTATTGTCAATGAATGCACCATCTGAGTCTACATGCATGCCCAACATTTCAGATGTCAAAATCCTTTTAGATCTATGACTAGGTTCAACAGACTCCCATGTTGCATTTATTTCTTGTGGAAACAACCTCTTGATTATCTTTGTTATCTTGGAGTGAAGAGTTCCTCTCTTTGTCAAATTGAATTCATAAACAAGTATGTCAACATCCTCTAATTTTAAGAGGTCAGTGCAATGACGAGTTGTATTTTGATCCTTTCTTTTTCTCTTTCTATTGAAATTTTTCTCAACCACCATCTATGGCTTGTACACACCATTGAATGGGTGTGTACCTGTTGCATACCAATGCACTTCAATTGCAATAACATCTTCATTTTCTTTCTCAATCTTTATAACCTTTGCAATCCAAAATGGATAACCATGTGGATCTTCAGTCGCTAAGACTACAATCATGATACCCTCCTTAATATCTTATATTGAGCCCCTGTAAAGGTCTTCCATGGATTCATGTTGTGCAGGTGACCTTCACAAACCAATATACATTTTTCTTTCCTATGCTTGTGTAAACTCAATAACACCTTGAGATTCTTGTTGTTCAACAATGTTTCTTTCTTCGGATTCATTTGGCATATTTTGTGGAAAATGAAATAGAGTCTTAAAAAATGTATTTTCATTTGTTGAGATTGAAATTATGTCACTTTGACTATTGAAAAAAGACTCCCACCAAAAAGAATCAACAACATCAAACTAATCATATGTATCTTTAATGGTCTTTTTTATTTCTTCCAGGAATTCAGAATAATCTACATCTCTATTAAGCCTCCATGCATTATGGATTTCAACAACTTATTGCAAAAAAATTAACTTTGATGCAAATATTAGAGAATGTGGAATGAACTTCAAAAATGATAAACTCGATGAAGGCCCCCATTATGCAGTGGTTGAATACTTCTTTCGCCATATAAGTGTTTTCCCATCAATTTTTTTGAAACAAAATTGATGTTGGAAGCTAATGTCATTAAGCTGTTGAATACATTTTTCTTCATGATGAGATCCTTGAATAAATCTTCGCATGCCAAACATTTCTTCTAATATATGAAAAAAAGGCTTTGGAATGTATTCTTTCTTAATACATTCAATCAATGATGGTATTCTTCCAACATTTTCCCTCTTCAATGTTACTGGAAAATGACTAAACATTTGATCAATATGATCATGAGTGTGTCCAATAATAAGGAAACCAAATTTCACCTTTTGAAATATTCCCAATTCAACAAACATGCTTAGATTGTATATTTTAACTTTATACAATATTTACTTCAAACATATTTTCAGTAAAGGAACAAACAATATACAATGGAAAATACAAACATTACACAGAGATTTTTCCCCTGGAAACCCAAACCGGGAAAACCAATATATTCTATACTTATTCATCATGCTACATTGTTTACAATACAATATACATATAGGATCCAACAAAATCCAAAACCCTAACCCAATGAATTGGACTAGTTAACAAACCTGATTCCTTAACTAGAAATAGAAAACCATTGACAAAAAACCATGTGCCTAAAAACTACCTAAATATGTGACACATTTCTCAAGGAAGAAATATTTTTCTCGGGAGTGTTGCCCCCAAACCCCTACATGGGGGAATTCCCCCCCTGCATCCCCCAAGGGGGGGCCTAGTAGGGCCCCCTCAAACCCCTCTGCACACCCGACGCAACACAAACACTACGACTCATGCAAAGAATATAACACATACCCAACATAGATATCCAAACACAATTTGATTTTTATTTTCATGACTAGTGTTCTCTAACTGTAGATAGAGAACTTGAGAAATATTTCCAGACTAGTGAGTGAGTACATGATGAATTATGGTGATGGTCATATTTTCATCATTATGAATATTTAGATTGTGGAGTAATCCCGTGGACACATTTTTCCATTGAAAACCATACAACCAACCAAGTGAAACTGAATGAAATTCTCTTCCTATAAATT
>CBVK0101220345.1:0-10979 GCA_900067695.1 Picea abies | reverse complement strand
ACCTTTATTTATACATTACATGACAAAGTCTAGGTGTCAAAACCCTAGATCCAAAACCATAGGTGTCTAAAACCCTAGTTCTTCTTTGACCCACGTTTTCTGTGCTTCATCAACATGTCTTTCCTTCCTTCACGCGAAGTGCTTCAAGCACTCTTTGACTTCTTCTTCTCCTTTCTGAGTTGTCCACGATCCATCCTCTTTGATAATATGTCATTCCTGATCTTCTCGTTCAACGGATAGATTTCCCTTGCTTCGATCCTTCGTTTATGATTCTTTGACCACTTCGACCCAATCTCAGTCAATGTACGTTCCGTGCAGTTTTCACTTCGTCTTTTCTTTTCCTTTTTATTTTCTATCTTTCTTAATTCATAACCAAGGGCCAACATAAGGCAGAATCACAATGTATCATTGATATCAAAAAGATCAA
The DNA here is from genome assembly GCA_900067695.1 of Picea abies. Lineage (NCBI taxonomy): Eukaryota > Viridiplantae > Streptophyta > Pinopsida > Pinales > Pinaceae > Picea > Picea abies. The sequence continues at coordinate 10,552 of CBVK0101220345.1, read as the reverse complement.
GCAACAAGTTGGAGAAGCTACATGTAACTATGACCAATAGTTTAATATATTATTGGATAGGTTGAAATTTAAGATCCAATACGTTCAATATATTCAATCGTTCAATGCAGGAATACTACCCCACATTCAAATCATGCTCACCCAGCAGAAGGTGACTACTCAAGAGAAGTACGTGGATATTGAAATGTTCCTAGAAGTTATGCTAGGAGGTGGTGGGACATCAACAAGGATGGTGTAGGTGCAGTCCCATTTTTCAAATATTACAATGAAATTACAAGATATGGTGAAGGATAAAGTGGTGCAGAGCATGTTTAATGTACTATGTGTTGGTCAGAAGGTCACTGTAGGGATGAATGTCCTATGTTGAAGAATTACCTAGAGATGGGTGTACCAAATCCGTTTCTGATTGGGCCTCAGACCGAATGGTGTGATATTTGTAGACAAAAGTATCAAAACACTAAACATACTCCATTTTGTGAGTTATTCAAATCCATGGGGAATGATGTAAACAATTGTTAGTTACTTCGGTTGATGCAGGACCACACTCATAATGCCTTTTGAGTATAAGAAGGATAGAAAGGTGCTGACCATGGAGGTGCAGATAGAGTTGGATACCAAGGAGGTATGATAGGACAATTTAGATGAGGAAGAGGATGAGGATATGGTGGAAGTGGAGGAATACTACCCACTTATTTTAATTTTTGAAAACTAGGTCACATTTTGATATTTTGTACCAAAGTACATGCTCTTTGTGGGTATTATTATACTACCAAAAATTACACGAAATTTTTTTATGACTTGTTGAAAAAGTGGGAAGAAAATCAGGCACATTACAATATGGTGATAATAGAGCCATGCAAAAATTAGAATCCAGTGGAAGAAGATGATGTATGAGTGGTAACCCGAGCATGAATTTGAATGGGAATGGACTTAGGGTGTGGATAAATATAGGGTCACAATGTAGAAGGGAAAATCAGAAAAGTTGGGAAAGCCCCTCCCAAGTTTAATGCTATGTAGCAGAAGCAACTTCTACATGATGCATAGATGGATCTATAGGAGGATAGAAAATTAAGAATTTCAATGCATGACACAAAGGTATTTAGAGGAATCTCGGGTGCATGAGGAGGTACAATGCACAACAAAAAGATACTTAAAAAAGCCCTGAGCACGTGAAGTGTTGAATTTACGATTATATTGAGAGGGGGGTGAATCAGTATAAGATATGTTTTACTGTATTTAACTCCAACCACATATAAACACAAACCAATATGCACAAAGTCTAACATAGAAACCCAATCAAAAGAAAACCATAAAACTTTTCTTTATAAATGTATGTAGGCATCAACCTATTGTTACAAAAATTGTAGAAACCAATATCCTTAAATTAGCACCAACATAACAAAATGTACGCACCAACCTATAGAGGACACCAATATCCTCAATTGAGAACCAACTCAGTATCACATGTAAGCACCAACATACTATTAGAATATTTTCAAGAACCATCCTGCTAGAGACACCAATCCCCTCACCTGACCATCGACTCAACAAGATATGTGTAGAAATCAATCCAATATTTGTGTACACAGAGTACTTCTGAATTCACATGCATGCTTTAGTCCATAGATAATCCTTCAAACTCTAGTAACATGTAGCCTTCATGCCCTAGTGAGCCTCATAGAATTATTCATAGAATATGATCCCATACTATAGTATCGAAACCTCAATATAGCACACATTGCAGCATAACAACCTTAAAAAAGTGCACATTGCAGCATCACAGACCCTCATTACTTCATAATTCACCTTAAAAACAAGAAAATCCCAAGAAAACTCCTCAAACTTCTCTTGCACACCTTTAGATCCTAAAAACACTCCCCATATCCTTTAGCACCTCATATCACTCCTGCGCACCTCAAACTTGATATACTTCTTAGTTAGACTATAAATGTGCACATCCATCCTGTATTTATAGTATTTATGTCCTCACTTTCATGGATGACCTGTAAATATTGGTTGAGTTGAGATAAATTTTCTGGTTGGGTTGTCGGATAGAAAAAAGCATATCTCATTCCTAGGGAGTTAGAGGGAATTCCATATACCATTGGAAAGGTCTAGGAATAATATTTCAAAAAATATAAACTATGCTACCATTTGTTCTAGGTATATAGGGTAAAACTTCCTTTAAAAATAGTTATCCAAACTGAGCATCAATAATCCCAAAATATGTTTTCCAACAATCTCCATATTTCAATATTTATCTTATATGTCTATAGTCTCCCCTTGTCTTTGACATCAATAAAAACAATATTTCCAAAAATCTCCCCATTTTCATTGATGGAAATCCTTAGTTAGTTTTGATACTTCCCTTGTCTGCAACGTCTCCCCCTTTGACATCAATGGCAAAGTGATACTCCCCCTAAGATTGTGCTTCCCTTCAAGCACTCCAATGTGAAATTTCAAGGTAGATATCCAACTGATTATTATCCATGTTGTCTCTACTACAAGTATCCAAGATTGATCCTTCTTTTCAATTATTTTATTGATCAAACTTTCCATTGCAAAGTCATGGCATTGATCTTATGAATGGGGTGAAGATTTAGTATCAAATTTATTTGAATTTGTTCCTGCCTCCACATTCCTTTTTGAAAAGGACAAATTGGATGAATTATGTTGTCCAAAAGAGTATAGTAACCTTGAATTTCGATTTTCACAAGGAAATGTCCTAGCCTTACCCTTTCTAGAGATGGGATGTATGTTTTTCTAGTGAGAATCAAAAAATTGAATCTCCCTGACATCTTTGTCTATCTTATAACATCCTTTCCCATAACAAACAATTTCATCTCTCCCTGTTTCTTTCATTTGCTTCCTTTTCCAAACCTTTTAGTCTTCTTCATTATGTTTGGAAAGAAAGAGATTTTGGTACTAGTTTGTGAAAGTCCTTCTTGGTGAAAAAACTCTTCTGAACTCGTTCTTGTTATTCTTGTGATAAGAATCAGGTTTCTGCTGGTCATCATTGTCTTTCCTGTTGTTCCCTTCATGGATGCTTTGAGAATATTGGAATAGCTTTTAGAATTTTCTTCATTTTCCTTTCTAATGGATTTATGTCCTTAATGCTTACATCTCCCTCTAGGTATTTTTGTTTCTTTCATAGCGAAGACTATCTTGATGAACGATGACCTTTGGAAACTTAGAATATTATCTAATATTTTTGTACTATTTACAAACTTCAAGCTTCTATTCAACTCATCAATTGTTTTCTCTAATTCATTTATTAAGGAAATGATTCCATCTTCTAGCTTCTTGGAATTTTCTTCCTTTTCTTTCAGTTAGCTTCTCACCACTTCTTTTATCCTTTTTCTTCTCTTCTACTTTAGTTTTCAAGATGATAACTCTCGTCTCTATTTCTTCAAGATCATGATCCTCCTCTTCATATTTCTACAGTTTCTCCTTCTACTTTATATTCTTTTTTTTAAGCATGTTTATTTCTTCTAAGGCACTAATGAGTTCTACTTCAAGATCTTCTTCTTCTAAATCTAGCTTTTCATTCTAATTATCTTCATTTTCTTCATCAGGAGGGTTTTTTTCCATGGTTATGAAGAGAGATTCTTCTTCATCATCACTCTATTCACTTTTTTCATATGAACACTTACTAGAAAAATGTCCTATTTCACCACAATTAAAGCATTTGAAGGCTATCTTACCTTTGTATTTACTAGGTCCTCCTTTTAGCTTTCTCACAAATTGTTCTTCTTTTGTCTCTAATTCTTAGATGGAACAATCATTGGATCTCTCTTCATAAACGTTTTTTAGCTTATCCCAAATTTGTTTAGCTAACGTACACTTAATTACCTTGAAAGTATCATAATCTAATAGACCACTCAAGATGAGATCTATTGCTTTTGCATTGTTTTCACTTGACTCCTTCCCTACTTCATTTGTATAACCTTTTGTGACTAATTCCCAAATATCAAACCCAAGGACCTTCAAATATTTCTTCATTATTATACTCAATGATGCATATTTTTTTCCATCGAACAAAGGAGCTTTGTTTATAGGGAGACCTTCTTTACAATCCATATGTGCTCAATATATTCCTTCTAGTGGTTAAACTATTTATGAAGGAACCCATTCTGATACCAATTGTTGAATTTATGCTTGTGTTGGGAAGGAGGTGAATCAGTATAAGATACTTTTTACTTTATTTAACCATTCATAAATCATTCATTAGTTGAGAAAAAATAATCTCATGTAAACTCAAACCAAAATTCACAGAGTTTAACATGGAAACCCAATCGAGCGAAAACCATAAGACTTATATTTATAAATGTTTGTAGGCACCAACCTACTGGAGACACCAATCTTCTTAACTAAGAACCAACTCAGCAAGATGTAGAAACCAACCTATGGGAGACACTAATATCCTCAACTGAGAACCAACTTAGTAACACTTATAGACAACAACCTACTATTATAATATTTGCAAGCACCAACCTACTATTATAATATTTTCAAGCACCAACCTACTAGAGACACCAATCCCCTCATTTGAGCATCAAATCAACAAGATTTGTATAGACACCAATCCAATATCTTCATACATAGAGTAATTATGACTTCACTTGCATTCTTCATTCCAAAGACAATCCTTCGAAACCTAGTCACATGTAGCCTTCATGCCCTAACGAGCCTCAAGGCATCATTCCTAGGTTATTTTCTAAGATTACAGCATCAAAACCTCAAGAAAGCCCACATTGTAGCATCACAACCTAAAAGCAGTTCACATTGCAGCATCATAGACCTACATTCCTTCATAGTGCACCTTAATAACAAGAAAATCCAAAGAAAAGACTGCAAGCTTCTCTTTCACATCGTTAAATTCGCAAAATACACCCCATCTCTTTTAGTGAACCTCATATTACTTTTGTGCACCTCAAACTTGATCTCTTTCTTGGTTACACTACAAATGCACACATATATCCTATATTTATAGTATTTATATCCTCGCTTTCAGGGTTGACATGTAAAGACTGGTTGAGCCAATCTAAATTTTTTGGTTGGGTAGTTGGTTGAAAAACATCATATCTCCTCATTCCTAGGGAGTTAGAGGGAATTCCATATACCATTGGAAGGGTCTATAAATAATATTTCCAACCATATAACCTATGCTCCCATTTGTACCAAGTATCTTTGGTAAAAATCAATTCAAACATAAGGTATCCAAATTGATCATCAATAAGCCAAAAACAATGTTTCCAACAATCTCCATCTTGCAATATTTATTTTGGAACTCTGTAGTCTTTACCTTTCTTTGAAATTAATGACAACAATTTGTCCAACATGAATAATTCTAGCACAAAACACAAAAATAATTGGAGGAATCTCATGTGCGTGAAGATATACAATGTGTGACATAGAGGTGGCTACAACAAGCTCATGGACATGAAGAGGAACGAAGGGACGAATAGAAATAAATAGAGGATTTCATGCATGAAGAGATATGATGCACAACGTAGGAGGAAAAACAACAAGACACTAGTCATGAGGAGAAAGAAGAGGAACAAGAAAGTAAATCCTTACGCTATTGTTTGAAAATTTTAAGTGATATTGTTGTTGCAAGAAAGTTGACACATATGTTGTCAAGATGTATCAGGAAAGAAGAGAAAGTTGTAGATATATCCACCTCGTTGCCATAAATGGATATGTGAGAGGTGAAAAAGTATAAATACACAGGAAGATAGGTCAAGATGATGCCTAAACTTGTAAGCTATGAGATGCACCATGTCATGTTGGATCTAGGATATGATGTGAATATCTTGCTGAGAAAATCATGGGAGTTGATGGGAAAGCGAAACTTTGTCTAGTCCCCCATTAAACTAAAATGGATAATAAATATTGAATCTATCGTATAGATCAAGTAGAGAAAGTAGAAGTAAATATTGACAGGGTAAAAACTAAGGAATATTTTAAGGTGATTGAGATCATGGATGACTCATATCCCTACCTTGCACTACTTGGAATTGACTAGGCATTTGAAAATAATGCAATTTTGAATATGAAGAAACAACAAATGTCATTTGAAATAGATACTTTACACATTATTGTTCTGGTACATCTAAATGAAGGTGACAAGTACAATGAACCTATGAATGAGGATGCACAAAGCCATATCATTGAGAACATATATCAGATTACAGGGCACGTAGAGGATTACATTAATCCCACAGTAGATTGTGAGTTGAGTTAGAGAAGTGTGGGCTCATATGACATAGACAACTCATAGGATGTTGTGGAGATATGGAAAAATAAGTTGTACGAAGTCTCCACTCATAGGTTCACATGAACTACAAAATAAGTGCATTGGATTGGATCAAAGTTATGTGATGCACCAAGAATTGATGGTATCAGTTCAGTTGAAACGTTCTTAGCATACATGGAGGAATTAGTCTTATAAGATCGAAGGATATAGGATATGTATGCAGTTGGTCGAGGAACACATCCGCACTAGTGGGAAACACATCGCGAGAATGTACAGGAATGGGTATAGGTGGTCAATTTTATAAATGTCATATTCCATCCCATATCTAACTCAGAATTGGAGAATAGATATAAGGGTACTGAATATCCCCAAGAGGATATTTTCTTTTTTGAAAGGTGTTGGAAAACCAAGTGAATCCCTCACACATAATGGATCCATCTATTTTTCCATACAATGGACATGGTCCCTAGAATTTGGTACATCCATGAGGAAACAAGAACGAAAATAGGTGATGGGGAAGTGTTAATACATAGTTTTGTGAGAAATTCAATTTCATAGCAGAAGCCACAACGCAGAAGTAGGCCCTTCTATGAATCAAGTATTTCATCTTTCATCATCAGTTGAGGAATTCCGAAACAAAGGTAATCTATGCCTATCGCAAGTGAATGGAAAAAATAAAAAGAGGTGGTCCAGGTACACTGTTGGAAAATTGAAAGTGAATACGTCGATGAAGATGATCCCAGGGGAATACAAATCCAGAAAACCAATGGAGGGAACACAGTTGAAGGGAAGTATTTAGATAACACCATGCCATATTATGGTCACCCGATTAAGACAAAAAGTATAATATTGGTATATAAGAAGCATCGAAGATGCCATCATCGGCGATTATTGGAACAAGGAAACAATAAAATGGGTGGTAGAGTTGTTAAAGGAATATGAGGTTATTTTTCCTTAAAGCTTATCGAATATGAAGGGAATCGTTGGATCCCTTGGGGCCATGAAAATTTAGTTAAATTAAGATGGTAAACTAGTGAAAAGGAGACCATATTGTCGCATCCCTAAGTATAAGGAAAATGAGTGTAAGGAATTGGATTGGATGTGGGATGTGGGAATCATTGTTCCCATAGAATATTCAAAGTGGATTATTCAATGGTGGTGCAGCCAAAGAATATAGGTGACATAAGGAATTGTTTCAACCTGCATAGCCTAAATGTGGCCTATGTACATGACCCATTTCCTACACCATTTACCGATGAAGTATTGTAAAATGTGGGTGTACACGAGGCTTATTCATTCACAAATGGATTCTTAGGATATCACCAATACAAAATTTATAATTCAGATCAATCCAAGACAATGTTTGCAATGGAATGGTGCTCATTTTCTTACATAGTGATGCCCTTCAGGCTAAAGAATCCTTCAACATGGTCGCAGTATTCAAAGATTGTATTCATACGTTCCTGGAGGTATACCTCGGTAATTGGATGGTGTTCAACATTTTAAAAGAACATATGCAAGCCCTGCGATTGATTTTCAATAGGTTTCTCCAACTACATATTTCCTTGAATTTGAAGAAGTGTATATTTTGTACACCATTCAGCACGTTTCTCGGACATGTGGTTATAAAGGAATGGTTGTTAGTTGATCAAAAAAATATTGATGTGATACGATACATGGTGTCTCCCACTTAAATCAGGGAGTTGCATGCTAATTTAGACCACACAGGGTATTGCATGTGGTTTATTCAATGCTATGCAAAGGTTGTTGCATTGCTTGAGAAGATACTACACAAAGATACGAAGTACCTCTAGACACAAGAATGTCAGGATGCTATAGATACATAGAAGGACACGTTGATAATGGCACCGATATTAGTATTTACATAATGGACGAATCTTTTCCATGTTCATGTCGATGTGTCATATATTTCACTGGGCGCATTTCTCAAGCAACCTTGTTAGGGTATCATTTATCATCCAATTTACTTTATAATGCACAAGATATCCAATTATCAAAAAAATTATACCACAGTGGAGCACGAGGGCCTAACTATGGTATCTACACTACAGACATTTCTCCACTATGTTTTAGGCACCCCATTTAATTTCTTTACTAACCATTCAATTATCAAGTGTTTGGTCAAAAATCCAATGTTGGGGGGCAAATATGTCGATGGCATTTTTTCTTCTAGGAGTTTGAGTTTGAAGTAGTGGTAAAACTAGGAAAACATAATGTAGGATCAAACCACAATTCAAGTATTGAGTCGAGGGAAGCAATTTGTAGCTTAGACAATGAACTTACTTATGTATAGATTTTCAGAGTCGAGATACTCCTAGATCAACTTGCTAAAATTGTAGAATAACTCACAATAGGACAAGCACCAGATGATTATACAAAGACACAATGTCACCAACTAGTGACTCGTAGTGCATACTATGAGTTGATTGTTGGGCACCTGTACAAGCTTGGCACTGATGGGATTTTTTGCAGGTGTATCTTAGACCATGAATGGGCCACAATTTTGTATGAGGCTCATGAAGGTATTGCATGGGGATACAATGTCGAAAAAGGAACAATGCATAAGTTTTTTTGTGCATGATTATGGCAACCATCGGTATTTGCATATGCCAAGGAATATTGCAACTGGTGCGATGTCTTCTAACACATTGGAAAGCATTATCAATGAGATGAACTACCCATGTCCCCAATCACAACATTAAAATTGTTTCAAAAGAGGGCTATTGACTTCATGGGGCCCATTAGCCCCCTGACGCACTGAAAAAGTGTGCTCTATATTATTACTACCACATATTATTTGACACGATAGTCGTAAGCTATGTCAATCAAGGATTCCATCATAGAAATGAATGCACACTTCATATTTGAAAATTTTATTACAAGGTTTGGTTTCCCAAAAGTGTTAATGAGTGATCAAGGAATGTAATTTCTTAATGATACCATTCGCGATCTCACTCAAGAATTTATGATTCATCATGAAAAGAGCACCCCCTATCACCTAGAAGCCAATGGTGCAGTTGAAGCATTCAATAATATTTTAGAGCATTCCCTAACCAATGTTTGTAATGTGCAATGTGATGATTGGGATGAATGTATTCCATTACTACTATGGGCGTATAGAACAACATGTAAGTGGTTGAATAAACATACTCCATTCAGGTTGGTCCATGGAAAGGAGACCATATTTCCATTAGAGTTTTTTGTTCCAATTTTTTGGATTGCCATCGCCACTCAAATTTCTAATGAATAGTCACTTCAGTAGCGGTTGGATGGAGTTATGGAAGTAGAGGAGGACCGTCTCATGGAGGGATACAACCAAGTGGAAAAGAATACTGTGTATTGGATCTCATGCCTACCAACCATGGGAAATGATCCATACAACGCAATTAAAGCCAAATACATGGCTCAAGAAGATATTTACACCATATTTTGTATGCGTAGTTGGAAGTGTGGGGTCATGATTCTAGAGATTAATAACCCAGCAGTTAAATTCATGATGCAATTTCTTACATGAAAGTTACTCCAAAATTTTTGTAGGGAAAATTATCCCATTAGAATCATCATCGAGAGAGAGATGTGCTACATGGTTCTAGATACCTTGGTCTTTATATCTCCTAAATGAGTTTATTAAGGACTGTCTAGAGGCACAAAATTTGGGAAAATAGTTTCACTATAACTGGGTTATCTTATTACTTGGCATGGTTCTATGGAATCCTCCCTGGGCCATGAGGAGGATGCAATTAGTGTGCCACTATTCATTACATGGAGTTTTCTTACACTCCAATATAACAAAGAATAGGAAATCCAGGATGAGGATAACATGGCATTTTAGAAATGGTTCATGCAGTTGATACAAGAAACTAAAGTAATGCTCCACATTCAAAAGAGTCTCCTGAAAAGGTGTGAGGACTATCTTGTATTTGAGTGTGATTTCCAGAAAATTTTCATCTACCCCCACAAGAACAATAAAAAATCCACTACCATGATACCTTTTATCATCTCAAAGGAAGACATCCAATTGGGTATTGTAGAATGGAACGAGGAATACCAACCCCCTTTTGGATATGAGAAAGCATATCTTGAGACATGAAAAAATAAAAACCAAGGGTGGAAAAGGGATGAAGCAATAGCCTCAAACAAATAATAGGTCTTAGGATGTAAGCCACAGAAGGATGACACCTCCAAAGTAAAATACAAACAAATTTCGAAGGAGCAGATGCAAACTTAGGAGGATCTAGATAGGGACCGCAAGCATAAACGAACCTTATCTAT
>CBVK0101220343.1:0-14657 GCA_900067695.1 Picea abies | reverse complement strand
CCACATTAATTGCTACAATCATTGTTGTTATACTTGTGTAATTAAGATTTTATGTGGATCAGGGTGGCCTCTAAAACCTTAGCAAGTGAGTCAAAGCTATGGCCTGAAACTTTACTATCCTTAAGGGTGTTGTTCAGTAATTGTGCAGTGTTATCATATTAACTGCAGCCCCACTAGCATGTCTAACGAAAACCCTTTTTTTGAAAAGACAAAATAATATGGCCTCATGCTAAAAAGCTAATAATTTTTGGTATTGTTATTGGTTTGGATAGTGTAGATGGCACCAAAGGTTCCTTATAAATTTATTCCAAATGTGCATCATGAGGTAGTGACTCTCTTGATATTGAATTTTTTAATTTTTTATATGTTAGTGTATGTAATTCATTATGAATGGGAGGGCGCCTCCTCAGGGTACTCACTCACTCTCACAATTGCATAAAGACTAGTGGTGCACATGACTGGATGAGAGTTGCCAAGTTGTTGCAGTAATGACTTGGTCATTGGTTATGGTTTGGACTTTCTACTTGGTACGCTAGCTTTGGAGAGAGGTACACTACCTTGGTTGGCTATTGGTTTTAGTAATTTCTTCCAGAATTATTATGTCTATCAAGGTTAAAGTGCTTGGGGGTGACCTTTGTGCCTATGATTGGGTGAAAATATAGTGATATTGTCTATGGTGAAACAAGCACACCTATTATTTTCACAGGTTATGGGCATGCACTATCTTCGGACAATCTAACCATTGGAGGGTAGATTGGGATAATTTGTTCAGTTGCAGTTGTAGTCGGAGTTTTGTCGCAACAACGAAAACCTAACCCTCTTGTTGAGGCACCTTAAGTGAATCACTTGACCTAATTCCCGGATAGCCTAGTGCGCCCTAGCCACGCGCACCTCCTGGTACTCTCAGCAAGCCAAGGCGTCAAGTTTGAGTTTTTGCTCTTCCGATCTCACCCTGGTACTCTCAGCAAGCCAAGGTGTCAAGTTTGAGTTTTTGGTCAAAGTCAAAGGTTGACCAAGTCAAAGCAGTCATGATTTACTCTATGAAGTCAGAAAACAAGTTAGAAGGGGTTTTAAACTTCAAAGCATGGAAGACAAGGATTGATCTCATCCTTGCCAAGAATAAAGTCCCAGATATCGTGAAAGGTAATATCATGGAACCACAATTTGAAGCAGGAAAAGAGAAGGAACCTCAAAACATTGCAGCACTGGAGAAGTTCAAGGATAATGACATTAATGCTATGAATATCATAGTGGACTTTGTAAATGATCACTTGATACCCTACATTTCTCATCTTGACTCATCCAAGAAGATGTCCGATGCCCTAACAAGCATTTTCTCAGTCAAAAATATTAGACAAGTGATGAATCTGAATAATGAACTCTGTGACACAAAGATGACAAAGGATGACACCATAGCTTCATACTTTGTGAGGATTTCTCAGTTGAGAGATCAACTACAAGCTATTGAAGAAGCTATCCCAGAAAAGGAAGTTGTGAACATAGCACTCAACTGTCTCTCTAGATCATGGGATGCATTCGCTGCAAGCATGAATACAAGGAAGGAGTTTCCAACGTTAAAAGAACTTTGGACCTATTGTGCACAAGAAGAGACAAGGTTAAACTCCAAGGGAAAAATCTCAGAAGGAAGAAGATGCTCAAGCCTTTGCAACAAAGTTTAAAAGACATGGAGGTAAGAAAATATCTAATTCAAGAAAAAAGTTCAAGAGAGATATGTCGAAGGTACAATGCTTTGAATGCCATGATTATGGCCACTACAAAAGGAATTGTCCTAAACTAACAAGGAGGAGAAAAGAGAGACATCAGCATCAGCTGCCAATGATGAAGAACCCTCAAAGAAGACAAAGCATGATGAAGCAGATTTCTTTTATTATTCGATTCTCACTGGAACCATTGAAGATGACATGTGGTTGATCGATAGTGGAGCTTCAAGGCATATGACAAGTGACTGTAAGAATTTCTCAAGCATGAAGGAAAAGGAGACACCTCGTAAAGTAGAGCTTGGAGACAAGAACTCTTATGCAGTCAAGGGAATTGGACAAGCTACTATCAAAATTGAATTAGGTAACTCTATCAATCTTAGTAATGTTTTATATGTTCCTGGTTTGAAAAAGAATCTAGTATTTATTTCTTGTTTGGAAGAGAAAGGAGATAGAGTAGCTTTTGTGGATAGAAAAGTTCTTGTATGGTCTAAACACTCCAATATAGAAAACTCTAGAGTTATTGGAACCCATGAAGGAAGGTTATATAAACTCCTAGGTCAAAATATGCAAGCCCTAGTACATGACGAAATCAACCCTAGTGATTTATGGCATAGAAGGTATGCTCACCTTCATTATCAATCCTTGCTATCCCTGAAAGAGATGGTTGTAGGCATACCAGAATTGTAGTCAGTACATGAAGGTGTGTGCAGAGGATGTGCACTTGGGAAGAACATTAAGAAACCTTTACCAAGCAATGAGAATAGATCCAAAGGGATATTAGACCTAATACATTCAAATGTATGTGGACCTATGCCAGTGAAGTCTCTAGGAGGATCTTTTTACTATGTAACATTCATAGATGACTTCTCAAGAAAGACATGGTTGTATCTGTTAAAGACTAAGAATGAAGTATTTGGCAAATTCCAAGAATTCAAGGCTGAAGTAGAGAACCTAACAGATAAGAAGATCAAGACAGTAAGATCTGATAATGGAGGAGAATACACCTTCAAGGAGCTCGTTTCCTTTTGTAAAGAAGTTGGGATTAGGAGGGAGCTCGTTGTCCCTCACAATCCTCAACAGAATGGTGTGGTTGAAAGAAATAACAAAACCATTGAAGAATCAATCAAGGCAATGATGAATGATCAGAACTTATCTATGTTCCTATGGGGAGAAGCAATTATGACAGTTTTTTATGTTCATAATAGAAGTCCACATAGAATATTGAAGAAGCCTTCTTAGGAAAGAAGCCAAGCATTGAACACTTGAGAATCTTTGGATGTTCTGTATACATTAATGTTCCCAAGGATATGAGAGAAGTTGGAACCCTCAAGAAAGAGAGGAATATTTGTTGGTTATAGTGAATCATCAAAAGCGTATAGAACCTATGTTCGGGTCAACAGAGGATTGAAATAAGTAGAGACATAACTTTTGATGAAAGGATTGCATTTAATAAGTCTATAGAAGAATCTATAGAATCCAACGAAGAAGAGGAATATTAAATACCAAAGAAGAAAGTACATGTTCTCCAGAACAACCTAATGAAGAACAAGAACCACCAAATGAATCTATGGAACCAACTATTATACCTAAGACAAGAAAAAGACCAGCATGGCTTTAAACTACTTTGTAGGAAGCAGAAAAACATAAGGCTCCCACTGGTACTTTCAGTCAAAGCAAGAAACCCAAAAGGTTCACTAGTTATGCGGCACTCATGACAAGTTTGGTTAATGCAAAACCTTCCACCTTTGAGGAAGCAATTAAGAAGAAAGAACGGAAGAAGGCCAAGATGGAAGAATACCAATCCATCATGAAGAATGATGTATGGGAAGTTGTGTCGAGACCTAAAGAGAAGTTTGTTGTCACTTCAAAGTGGGTTTATAAGATAAAGCATGTTGTAGATAGAAGTATTGATAAGTACAAGGCGAGATTTGTGGCTAGAGGGTTCTCCCAGCATGAGGGATAAGATTATGATGAGACGTCTGCTCCGGTTGCCAAATATACATCTATCAAAGCCATAATATCTCTAGCAGCTTCCATAGATTGGAGTTTACATCAGATGGATGTAAACACCGCCTTTCTCAATGGAATGATTGAGGAAGAAGTATATATAGATCAACCACAAGGTTTTGAGGTACACTAAAAAACCCATGTATGCAAATTGAAGAAGGCCTTGTATGGACTTAAGCAAGCTCCAAGAGCTTGGTATAACCTCTCATTATTCAATGTAAGAAGGAGCTAGCCACTGAATTTCATATGAAGGATCTTGGTCTCATGCACTACTACTTGGGATTAAAAGTATGGCACAAGCATGGTGAAATCTTCCTAGGACAAGGGAAGTATGCCGTAAAGATCCTTCAGAAGTTTGGGTTGATGGATTGCAAATTCATGGCAACTCCCATGGTAACATATTTGATGAAGTTGAGAGACTTTGATTTTGATCCAGTAGACTCGTCCCTGTATAGGCAGTTGATTAGATCCTTGATGTATTTGGTAAATACTAGGCTGGACATATGCTTTGTTGTGAACATGTTGAGCGAATTCCAAGTGGAACCAAGACAAGAGCATTGGGTGGTTTCAAAGCATATCTTGAGATATCTTCGTGGGACGATAATGTATGGTTTGAGATATGCCTCAAACAGTGAAGTAAAGTTGCATGGATTTACCGATTCAGATTGGGCAGGGAGTGCGAAAGATAAAAAGAGTACTTCTGGACAATGTTTCAGTTTGGGTTCCACTATGATTTCATGGGCTAGTAGAAAAATATGTATCAAAATCATAAACTATAGTCTAATCAAAGAGCTAATAACAAATAACTAAAGTGATAAATGTCACAATATTTAAACTTCCATCCATTTTCAACATTACCAAATGTAAATTTCTTCAAAAAACACTATATGTCTCAAATATTATTTGGAATATATAACATCTCATGTTTGAAATATTATTAGGAATATATTGCATCTCAATGATTCAAACAAAACAAAATTTGGTTTTCAAAAATATTAAATGCTTTAGTTGGTTGGTGATCAAAAATAAAAGATGGCTTGAAGGATTGTGATCTTTTGTGTTTGTTGTAAAGTTACTACCCAATTTTTTCCCATTGAATTAGCCTAGATGGCTTATTAGGGTGTGACTTTTCACTCATAAAGCCAATGGGGGCACTGTGGAATCCTCACCACACAAATAATCCATTATTATGCTTGGAGCTACCACGAGTACGAAGAGTGGTAATTGTTGTTATTATGGTAGCTGCGAGAGGTATTTACCTCCACGTGTAACCCTGACAAGAATAAAATATTCCAGGAAGCAAGAAGTAACCCTAAAGCGTTGAACATAACCCTAGAAGACAAGTCGGCTCAAGGAAATAATTAATATTAAGTATTTAGTCTCCAGAATGAGAAGTCGGCCCAGGCAACTCAGGAAACAGTTTAAATACAAGTAGTTAGACCTCATTTTGTACACACTGCTCAGAATTGTAGCTGGGAAGAAGTGCACACTACAGGAATTGGGCTAGTGCGCAAGTCTAGGCAGCAGCTGCAGCCAGCAGCTGCCACAATCTGGTTTCCTACTTTATGCTCGGACTTTCTGTTGGTTATGGTTGGACTTTCTGATCAGTCTTGGTTATCTTTATGCATTAGCCTTGGTTGGCTATTGGCTTGCTTCCAGAATCATTCTCCGTCAAGGTTAAGTTGCTCGGGGGTGGCTTCGGCCTATGGTTGGGTGACAATATTGTTATATTGTCTATGGTTAAACGAGCACATCCATTACTTTCTAACAGGTTATAGGCCCACACTATCTTCGGACAGTCTAACCGCTGGAAGATAGATTGGGAGGATTTGCTCAGTTACAGTTGCAATTGCAGTCAATTTTTGTTGCAACAACGAAACCCTAACCCTCTTGTTGAGGCACCTTAAGTGAAGAGATTGACCTAATTTCTGGTTAGCCTAGTGCGCCCTAGTCTAGCACATCTCCTGGTACTCTCTGCAAGCTAAGACGTCAAGTTTGAGTTTTTGGTCAAAATCAAGGGTTAACCAAGTCAAAGCAGTGATGACTTACTCTATGAAGTTAGAAAACAAGTTAGAAGGGGCTTCTAACTTCAAAGCATGGAAGACAAGGATTGACCTGATCCTTGCCAAGAATAAAGTGTTGGATATCGTGAAAGGAAAGATCGTGGAACCACAGTTCGAAGAAGGAAAAGAGAAGGAACCTCAGAACATTGCAGTTATGGAGAAGTTCAAAGACAATGACATCAATGCCATGAGTATCATAGTGGACTCTATAAAAGACCACTTGATACCCTACATCTCCCATCTTGACTCATCTAAGAAAATGTACGATGCCCTAACAAACCTCTTCTCAGTCAGAAACATTGGACATGTAATGAGTCTGAAGAATGAGCTCTATGACACGAAAATGAATGATGATGACAACACAACATCATACTTTGTGAGAATCTCTCAATTAAGAGATCAACTACAAGTTATTGAAGAGATAATTTTAGAGAAGTAACCGGTAAATATAGTACTCAATGGTCTTCCCAAGACATGGGATGCATTTGCCACAAACATGAACACTAGGAAGGAGTATCCTACATTTGAAGAACTTTGGACTTACTATGCACAAGAAGAATCAAGGATTAGTGCAAAAGAGAAACCCCAAAAGGAATACGATGATCAAGCTTTCACAGCAAGGTTCACGAATTTCAGGAATAAAAAGAAGTTTGGCTCCATGCAAAAACCAAATCAAGAGAAAGATATGTCAAAAGTACAATGCTTCAATTGTCGAAAATATGGTCACTACAAGAATCATTGTCCCGAGTTAAAGAAAAGGAAGGAAACACACGAAGCATCGGTTGTCGAAGAAAGGGAACCCTCAAAGAAGGTCAAGCAGGATAAAACAAACTTCTTCTTCTAATACAAGGTAACAATATTCTTCATAATTCCTGTACATACCATGTTTACATAGTTTCTGTACATATCTTGCATATCTATTTCTTAGAAGATAAGATGTTCAAAGAGAAACAATACCTATGGAAGAATAACAAGACAAGGATTGTTATCACGATGACTACAAGTCAAGCAATACACATGAAAAGATGAAGTACATCGACAACTCTTGGTAACAATTCAAGTGGGAGCTATTAACATAAGTAGCAGTTGTAAGATAAGCCGAAATCAAAATCAAACTTGAAGAAACATGGAAGAAGTAAAAACAAAAAGAAGTCAAGCAATCAAAAGGAAATTAGAAAAAGACATGTGACACTTATATAATTCCAAAAGAAGAGCATGCATTCATGCATGAAGCAAGGATTAGGAGGGAGCTAATCCTAAATAATATGATCCATTAAGGATTATGAAGTATCTATCCATGTTCCCATCAATGGTAGCAGCCATGAAAAGCAACACGTGTTCAGTTTGACTTTAAAAGAAGTCTTCTTCGAAAAGAAACCTTAAAGTATCCTTGGTTGTCCATCCATATCCATGATCCTATGATGAAAGGAAGAAGTCGAAATCTTCAAGGCATGGAATCTATAGAAAACTCCATGGACCCAAGAGATAAAGAGAAACATGAAGAAGAACATGAAGATTCCAAGAGAGAAAGAAAAGCCAGAACAACCAGTCATTATATCAAGAATCATAAGACTAACAGTTTGGTCTGAACCCTCTAGAAGCAATCAAGCAGAAGAAATAGAAGTTGTGATAAAGAACAGTGTATGGAAGACTTATAAATGGAAGCATTGCAAGATCCAAAACTAAAGTTTCTCCCAGATGGAGGGAGAAGATTATGATGATAGCTTGTTCCAGTAACCAGACATACCTGAGCCATTATATCTCATGCAATATCCATCGATTGGAGTTCACATCAGATGAATGTAACGACTGTTCTCCCCAATAGATTAATTGAACGAAGCGTATGAAGAGCAACCTCAAGGTTTTGAGGTATACCAGAAAGAGACTCTTATATGCAGATGGAAGAAGATCTTGTATGATTTCAAACAACTTGGTGCAGAGCCTCCAATGCACAGCAGAAGCGTGGTGAAAAACTTTCTATAACAAAGATATTGTATCAGAATGGTTACTCAGAAGTCCAGGATGATGGATTGCTAATCCATGACAAACTCCCATGATGACAAAAGAAGTGCCACTTGGATATGTTCTAATTTGACCCTTGCCACGATGTTATGAGCTAGCAGGAAACAAAAGAGTTGAATCCAACTATGATATACTATAATGATCAGAGCTATATGAAGCCTTCAGAGAAAACCAGTGTTCCAGAAAGACCTAAGTACATTGGGTCCCCTCTAAAGTATCTTATTCAAAGTTGGAGAAATCTCTCATAAACTTGATATGGGGAAAGACTGACAAGAGTAAAGGGTTTCATAAAATTAATTGGGAACTCTACTAGACCCCACAAGAATTTGGGATTGGGTATCATAAAAAACCTCTTCCAAAGCACAATCCTTATGTGCCAAATGGGTTTTTCACATTGTTGATTGTAAAGATGTTTGGCAGGTCCTTCTTAGACATTGGATCAAACAATGTTTTTTACTTGGGAAGTCATTTTAGGCAAGGATTTTCATTTCAAACTCTCTTCCTCACACCATCTCATGCTAAATTTGTTGACATATTTCTTTTGTAGTGAATATGAAAGTCCTGGGAGGATATTAAGCCCCACCTCTCCTTGACAAAGATTCCTCATAAGATTGGATGTTCCTTTAACAAACATTGTCTTTGGTGATCACTTATTGTTAAATATGAACAAAATCCTTTGGCAAAGACATAATGGTTCTCAATGTTAAGGCTTTTCAGAAAGGGCATCAATTATGCCAATGATATGTTTGATAATGTCTCTAGGAACTAGCTCTTGTGCATGGAGCTCAAGCCAAAATTTACCCCAACCAACGTGGACAAATTTATAATGTAATGCATTCAAGGTCTCATCTCAAGTGAGCTCATGCTTAAACTTGGTTTCCTAATACCTTTGAATTGGTGGTGACAAGGGAAGTAGGGAAGGGAAACAACCTTTTAAGAATACAAGTTAGTGATGGGCTACAAGTGGCTATCCTGCAAGTGGCTCTTTAAAGATCGAATGAACAAATTGTGGTGCTTGAAATATAAACAAAACACAGTTATTCTATCTTCACATTATCTAGAAATTAGTGTCCAAGAAAGTGTTGATATTATTGTATTTAAGGGAGGTATTAACCTCTACATGTAACTCTGATGAGACTAGAATATTCCGGGAAGCAAGAGAAACCCTAAAACGTTGGATAATAACCTTAGGAGACAAGTCGGCTCAAGAGAATATTTATTATTGAGTTATTATCCTCCAGAAGTAGAAGTCAGCCCAGTTAGGTCACTTGGAGGACTATAAATAAGAGGGTGCTAGAGCTCATTTGTCATTCTCACTCTCACAACTACATAAGACCGGTGGTGCACAAGTTTGGAGAGGAGTTGCAGCTGCAACTGTTGCATATGGCATTTCGGTTGACTTGGAATTTCTCTTTGGTTATGGTTTGGACTTTCTGCCTGGTAAGCTAGCTCTAGAGAGAGGTACACTACCTTGGTTGGCTATCGGTTCTAGGGTTTGCTTCCAGAATTATTCTCTCAGTCAAGGTTAAGGTGCTCTGGGGTGGCCCTTGTGCCTATGGTTAGGTTATAATATTTCTATATTGTCTATGGTGAAACGAGAACACCTATTATTCTAATAGGTTATGGGCCCACGTTATCTTCAGACAAACTAACCGCTAGAAGATAGATTGGGAGGATTTGCTCAGTTATAGTTGCAGTTGCAGTCAAAGTTTTGTTGCAGCAGCAAAACCCTAACCCTCTTATTAAGGAACCTTAAGTGAAGAGCTTGACCTAATTCCTAGATAACCTAGTGCGCCCTAGCCTAGCGCACCTCCTGGTACTCTCAACAAGCCAAGATGTCAAGTTTAAGTTTTTAGCCAAAGTCAAAGGTTGACGAAGTCAAAGTCAAAGGTTGACCAAGTCAAAGTCAAAGGTTGACCAAGTCAAAACAGTCATGACTTACTCTATGAAGTCAGAAAACAAGTTAGAAGGGGCTTCTAACTTCAGAGCATGGAAGACAAGGATTGTCCTCATCCTTGACAAGAATAAAGTGTTGGATATTATGAAAGGCAAGATCATGGAACCATAGTTTGAAGCGGGAAAAGAGAAGGAACCTCAGAACGTTGCAGTTATGGACAAGTTCAAGGAAAATGATATCAACGCTATGAGTATCATAGTGGACTCTGTAAAAGACCACTTGATACCCTACATCTCTCATCTTGACTCATCTAAGAAGATGTACGATGCCCTAACTAACCTCTTCTCAGTCAGAAACATTGGACAACTAATGACTCTGAAGAATGAGCTCCGTGACATGAAAATGAATGATGATGATAGCATAACATCATACCTTGTGAGAATCTCTCAGTTAAGAGATCAACTACAAGCTATTGAAGAAATCATTTCAGAAAAGGAACTGGTAAATATAATACTCAATGGCCTTCCCAAGACATAGGATGCATTTGCCGCAAGCATGAACACAAGAAAGGAGTATCCCACATTTGAAAAACTTTGGACTTGTTGTGCACAAGAAGAATCAAGGATTAACGCAAAAGAGAAATCCCAAAAGAAATATGATGATCAAGCCTTCACAGCAAAATTCAAGAATTTCAAGAATAAGAGGAAGTTTGGCTTAAGGAAGAAACAAAATCAAGAAAAGGATATGTCAAAAATGCAATGCTTCAACTGTCAAAAATATGGTCACTACAGGAACCACTGTCCTGAGTTAAGGAAAAGGAAGGAAACAAACAAAGCAACAGTTGTCGAAGAAAGGGAACCCTCAAAGAAAGCCAAACAGGATAAAACAAACTTCTTCTTCTAGTCAAGGTAACAATATTCTTCTATAACATAGTTCTTGTACATACCATGTTTACATAGTTCCTGTATATATCATGCATATCTATTTCTTAGAAGAAAAGATGGTCAATGAAACAATACCTATGAAAGAATAACAAGGATTGTTATTAACATGACTACAAGAAGATGAAGTACGTTGGAAAATTCCTGAGGAATCTGTTATATAAGTAACAACTACCAGATAAGTCGAAATCATAATCAGACTTGAAGAGACCCAAAAGGAGTCAAATCATAAAGAAGTCAATAATCAAGAGGAAATTAGAATAAGACTTGTGACACTTTGCAAAAGGCAATAAGGATGCAGAAGGAAGCATGGACTCTCTTAGATGGAGGGAGTTGATTACATAATTCCAAAAGAAGAGCACACATTCATTCATGAAGAGAGGATTAGGAGGGAGCTAATCCTAAATGATATGATCCATTGAAGAATCCGTGAAGATTATGAAGTATCTATCCATGTTCCCATTGAGAGCAACAGCCATGATAAGCAGCACATGTTCAGTTTGACTCTAGAAGAAGTCTTCAGTATCCTTGGTTGTCCATCTACATCCATGTTCCTATGATGAAAGGAAGAAGTTGGAATCTCCAAGAAGAAACGGAATGGAATCTATAGAAGACTCCATGGACCCAAAAGTTAAAGAGGAACATGAGATTCCAAGAAGAAATGGAATGGAATCTATAGAAGACTCCATGGACCCAAAAGTTAAAGAGGAACATGAGGAAGAACATGAAGATTCCAAAAAAGAAAGAAAAGCCAAAACAACCAGTTATTATACCGAGAATCATAAGACTACCAGCTTGGTTTGAACACACTAGAAGCAATCAAGCAGAAGAAATGGAAGTTGTGATGAAGAACAGTCTATGTAAGAAAATGTGAAAAAGACTTATGAATGGAAACATTGTGAGATTCAGAACTAGAGGTTCTTCCGAAAGACAACTTGTTCTAGTAAACCAGATATACCTCTTATAGTATCCATGGATTGAAATTTACATGTAAAACATTGTTCTTCCCAATAAAGCAAATTGAGAAAGAAGCTTATACTAGAAAGAGACCCATGTATGCAAATGGAAGAAGACCTTGTATGGATTCAAGCAACTTGATGTAGAGTATCTCATATACAGCAAAAGCATGGCAAAAACTTCCTATGACAGAGAAAGTGTATCAGAATCATTACTCAGAAGTCCGAGATGATGGATTGCAAATCCATTGAAAAACCCCATGATAACAGATCTGAAGAAGTGAGAGACTCTAATCCAGTAGACCCGTCTCTGTATTGACAATTGATTGGCTCGTTAATGTATTTGGAGAATACTAAGTCGGATATTTGTTTTGTGGGACATTTAAATTATGACATACAATTGCATAAATTTATCGATTCAGATTGGGCAGGGAGTGCAAATGACAGAAGAAGTTCTACTTGTATATGTTTCAATTTGAGTTTTTCCATGATGTCATGAGCTAGCAAAAAACATAAGTCTGTTGCAATCAACACTACAGAAGCAGAGCATATTGCAGCTTGTGATGCTTGTACAGAAGCAATAAGTTGATTTATGGACTGACTGATCAGGTGTTGAATTCAACCATGATATATTGTAATGATCATAGTTATGTGAAGCTTTCAGAGAAACCAGTGTTCCATGACAAGCCGAAGTACATTGAGATCAAGCATTATATACTATGTGATAAAGTCCAAAAGAGAAAAGTGGTTCTCCAGTATATCTCCACAGATGAAAAAATAACATATATTTTGGTAAAGCCTATGTCCAAGATGAAAAGTTTGCATACTTAAGAAATAAGTTGGTGCTCGTGGAGACGACTTCCTTATTGGAAAAAGGAAGTGATTACTCCCATGTTGGGAGAGAGCACTAATATGTTATTGATTTATGGATAGTCATTTTCCAGTTCGGAAAATGGTCCAAGATGGGCAGTTCCTTTCCAGTTTGGAAAGTGGTTCGAGATTTCTGACGACAAGAATTTTCCAGTTCAGAAAATGGTCCAGATCGGACAGTCAGTTTCGTAATGAAAATGGTCTGATAGATTATTGATGTACCATAAACATTGATTCCCCTTGTGGCCAATGTGGGAGAATGGTCTAGGACAGTCATTCTTCTTGGCAGTCACTTTGAGTAGTGGTCAAGTAGAATGGTCTGCCTCATCGGGCAGTGATTATTTTGAAATTCACAGTTGTGAGCAGTTTCGAAGAATGGTCTGTTTTGGAGGTTGGTGCAGGACAGACATTTCCATAGGAAATGGTCCGGACAATCATTCCCTAGGGCAAACTCATTCTCTCCAGATTGCACTATGATTAGTGTTGGAGGAATGGCCCAGTTAGGTGAATGGTCCAGGTTCAACAATCATGGACAGGCATTCCCTAGGGCAGACTCATTCTCTCTAGGTTGCATTGTGATTAGTGTCGGATGAACGGAATAGTTAGGTGAATGGTTCAGGCTTAGAAATCAGGGACAGTTATTCTTCTATTCTATGGAAGAATAGTCGAGATAGCCCATGGCTGATGTTTTAATTCTGAGGGCAAATGGTCTTCCAGAGATCACAGATGTGAGTGGAAGAATGGCCCAGATGACTCAATTTATATCATGATATTGTTTTATGCAGGTTGATATCAGATGATATGATTGTTGTGGAGATTGTATGTCTCTGGACAACAATTGTATGCTACTGTGGTGGATGTGATCCACTGGTAGTGACTTTGTGTCACTGGTTAGTAGTCGTGTGCTACTAGGAGTGGTTGTGTACCACTGGATAGTAATCGTGTACTACTATGGATAGACACAACTGTGTTCTATTGAATGGCATTGTTCCAATTACCATGGAGACTATCACTAGTGTTGGAGATTATTTCCAGCTAGATGGATAGTCAGTATGTTGATGGACATACATTCTCCCTATGGAAAATGGTCCAAGACAGTCATTCTTCTAAGACGTATGTCCAGATTAGAAGAATGATTTGTGTATCACTATGTGGAGTGAGTGACTTGTTCAACTTCATGCATGATTACTCAGATGGAGTATGGCATCGAGAGATGATGCAGTTAATGCTATCAGATGATAATGATAGTGATGATGGTGCTCATGATTTGACCATGAGATAGCCTGTGTGGCTATGATGATGCTATCGGTTGAATGGTTTGTTTGTGCTCAAGACCATTTCCTTTAATACCTCCCTAGCTAGGAGGGAGTGTTGATATTATGGTAGTTGCGGGAGGTATTAACCTCTACATGTAACCCTGACGATACTAAAATATTCTAGGAAGCAAGAGAAACCCTAAAACATTGGATAATAACCCTAGGAGACAAGTCTACTCAAGAGAATATTTATTATTGAGTTATTAGCCTCCAGAAGTAGAAGACCCATTTAGGTCACTTGGAGGACTATAAATAAGAGGGCGTTAGAGCTCATTTCTCACTCTCACTCTCCTCTCCCAAATATGCGCCACTCTCTCTCCTTCTCTAACTACAGATCCGAAACTTGTCTCTCAATGAGCAAGTGAGTTGTGTGTTTAAGTGAGGCGCTAGCCTCCTTATTTATATTAGACTAGCACATTTGAAGTGTCTCTTCACTGGTAGGGCCGACTTCTCCAACTGGGTGGTTATAACCACCTTTAATATTTTTTGGGGCCTCTTTAATATCTGTTGGGGCCGACTTCTTATTCTGCCTATTATAATTATCATTTGACCAATCCGCAAAAGGGGATTTGGTCCTATTACAATAACCGACATGATCAATCCACAATGGGGATTGATCCAATGAATTATATATCAAATAATAATAAGAATACTCTTAGCAATTACATTATTTCAACACTCCCCCTTAACAAGAAGGGTATTCTTCAACAGCATCATGCGAGAGAGAGAGGACAACATCATCAACAGCATCAAGTGGGTGAGAGGACAGCATCATCAATATCATTTTGGAACACTGACTGGCGTATCTATAAATCATCGAAAGTTTTCTTCATCGACAGTATCGTCATTCTCAAAGGAATGCCA
>CBVK0101220341.1:0-18103 GCA_900067695.1 Picea abies | reverse complement strand
TGGTGTATTGTGGTGTATTGGTGTAACTCTTATACTATTGTTCATTTATCGTTGGATATAGTTGAATGGTTTAAGTATAAGTTGAAAAAGGTTTTAAAGTGGGTGTGTCAGTCAAATTTGAGTTCAGAAACCCTCCCATATCATTAAGGCATGCAAATAGTCTATCCAGGTCAAATTTCAATGGATACAGATACAGTTGGAAAACATTTTGACATTGGCCCATTCACATGTCATTGTAGCTCGCCTCTAGTATCTTGATGGTGTTGATTAAGCAATCAATGAAGTAGATGGATTTTTCATCACAACTATGACACAGATACATTGTATATACATTAAGGTAGAACCTGAAAGAAAAATGAAGAAAGACCGACGAAAGATTAAACTTGTGTCAACCAAATCGGGTACTCTGAAAAAAAATTAGGGTTTATGGTTTACATGATGAAGTGATGATGGAAGAAAGTGGGTGTGCCACTCAAATTTGAGTCCAGAAACCCTCCCATATCATTAAGGCATGCAAATAGTCTATCCATGAAAAATTTCAGTGCATACAAAAACTGTTTGAAAAAATTTCAATGTTGACCCCATTCGCAGGTCCCTACTGTCGGACGTGTCTAGTCCTCATGCAATTTGCATTCCTCATTCATCATTCTTCATTCCTCGTTTTTTGACCATGGTGTAGTCCCCAAGATCCATTAGTTTTGTAAAAAATTACATACTAATGGCATAAAATTATCGATGAACTTTTTTCGTCGATAGTATAGCAAATTCGTCACAAGATTATTTAAATTCATCTCTCTTGCGACGATATCAAATGATGCATCTTGGATTCATTTCATATTTGTTTTATCAACTTGAAATCTCAATTTGATACTTTGCAAGGTAGCTGGACCTTAAGTCAAATACAAAAATGAAACTTGGAATCATTAACATATCTACTAGAACATATGAAAAATAACTAGGTTTATGGTTTACATGATGAATTGATGATGGAAGAAAGTGGGTGTGTCAGTCAAATTTGATTTCAAAAACCCTCCCATATCGTTAAGGCATGTGAATAGTCTATCCAGGTCAAATTTCAATGGATACATATATAGTTGGAAAACATTTCGACGTTGGCCGCATTCACATGTCATTGTTGCTCGCCTCTAGTATCTTGATGGTGTTGATTAAGCAGTCAACAAATTAGAGGGATTTTTCATCACAACTATGATGCAGATACATTGTATATACATTAATGTAGAACCTGAAATCAAAATGAAGAAAGACTAACGAAAGCCTAAAACTCGCGTCAACCAAATTGGTTACTCTGAAAGAAAATTAGGATTTATGGTTTACATGATGAAGTAATGATGGAATAAAGTGGGTGTGTCACTCAAATTTGAGTCCAGAAACCCTCCCATATTGTTAAGGCATGCCAATAGTCTATCCATTAAAAATTTCAATGCATACAAAAACTGTTTGAAAAAATTTCAATGCTGGCCCCATTTGCAGGTCCCTACTGTCGGACGTGTACTCTAGTCCTCATGCAATTTTCGTTCCTCGTTCCTCATTACATGACCATGGTGTAGTCCCGAAGATCCATTATTTTTGTACAAAATTACATACTAATGGCATAAAATTATCGATGAGTTTTTTCCGTCGATAATATATCAAATTCGTCGCAAGATTATTTACATTCGTCTCTCTTGCGACGATATCAAATGATGTAGCTTGGATTCATTTCATATTTGGTTTATCAACTTGAAATCTCAATTTGATACTTTGCAAGCTGGCTGGACCTTCAGTCAAATACAAATATGAAACTTGGAATCATTAACATATCTACTAGAACATATGAAAAATAGTTGAGTTTATGGTTTACATGATGAATTGATGATGGAAGAAAGTGGGTGTGTTAATCAAATATGAGTTCAGAAACCCTCCCATATCATTAAGGCATGTGAATAGTCTATCTAGGTCAAATTTCAATGCATACAGATACAGTTTGAAAACATTTCGACGTTGGCCCCATTCACATGTCACTGTTGCTCGCCTCTAGTATCTTGATGGTGTTGATTAAGCAATCAACGAAATAGAGGGATTTTTCATCACAACTATGACGCAGATACATTATATATACATTAATGTAGAACCTGAAAACAAAATGAAGAAAGACCGACGAAAGCCTAAAATTTATGTCAACCAAATTGGGTACTCTGAAAGAAAATTAGGGTTTATGGTTTACATGATGAAGTGATTATGGTTTACATGATGAAGTGATGATGGAAGAAAGTGGGTGTGTCACTAAAATTTGAGTCTAGAAACCCTCCCATATCATTAAGGCATGCCAATAGTCTATCCATGAAAAATTTTAGTGCATACAGAAATTGTTTGAAAAAATTTCAACGTTGGCTCCATTCGCAGGTCCCTGTTGTCGGACATGTCTAGTCATCATGAAATTTTCATTCCTTGTTCCTTGACCATGGTGTAGTCCCAAAGATCCATTATTTTTGTACAAAATTACATACTAATGACATAAAATTACCGACGAACTTTTTTTGTCGATAGTAAACAAATTCGTCGAAAGATTATTTACATTCGTCTCTCTTGCGACAATATCAAATGATGCAGCTTGGATTCATTTCATATTTGGTTTATAAACTCGAAATATAAATTTGATACTTTGCAACGTAGTTGGACATTTAGTCAAATACAAATATGAAACTTAGAATAACTAACATATCTACTAGAACATATGAAAAACAGTTGGGTTTATGGTAATCTCTAGGATGAATTGATGATAGAAGAAAGTGAGTGTGTTAGTCAAATTTGAGTCCAGAAACCCTCCCATATCGTTAATTCATGTGAATAGTCTATCTAGGTCAAATTTCAATGCATACAGATACAGTTTGAAAACATTTCGATGTTGTCCCCATTCACATGTCACTGTTGCCCGCCTCTAGTATCTTGATGGTGTTGATTAAGCAATCAATGAAATAGAGGGATTTTTCATCAAAAATATGACACAGATACATTGTATATACATTTATGTAGAACCTGAAAGTAAAATGAAGAAAGACCGACGAAAGCCTAAAACTTGCATCAACCAAATTGGGTACTCTGAAAGAAAATTAGGGTTTATGGTTTACATGATGAAGTTGTTAGTAACATTTCTTGTCCTGGGCACAAGAGTATTTAGGTCTGCAAGTTGCACGAGAAACACTCGAGTGCAGCATGAAAAAATCTCATTTTAGGCTTCCAAGCAAGTAAGCGGGTGAGATTATATTGTCAATGGTCCAGATTCACCCATAGGAGCAGATTGATGGTCGGCCAGAAATCGCGGTTAGCAGAGTTGCGCTGAGATTAATGCGATGGATAGTGCCTATATTGCATGCAGGAAAAGATAGTAGTCGTACACCCAAAGGACGTGTGGCACGAGATCTAATCGCGACGGCATTTTAGCATTCAGGAGTTTGAAGGGTGAAGGTTCCATGTCATCCTACATCTCGAAACCCCGAACCCCGAAAGCACCGAAAGCTCCCAAGGTCGGGCCCGTAGTATCACAGAGTAGTCTCAGCCGTCCATCCAAAAGGAACACGTGGTGTGCGATTAGGCCCCTCGTCTTTTCGCCCATCATGACTCCGATGCACAAGGAACAACTCCTTCATATCCCCGAAACGCAAAGTGCCAAGAGCGTCCAGGACCCGGGCCCACAATATCGCCGAGTGAGTTCAGGACCATCAGATTTGAGAGGGATGTGTGGCGCCAAATTAAGCCATCTCAGTGTTTTTCTCATCGTGACTGTGAGGAGCAAGGATCCATTCAAGTCCCCTTGTCAGTTTCTCGAAGCCCTGAACCAAGAGGATCTTGCATTCAGAGTTTTTCTTCTACAAACTAACGAAAGGTCTGTTGCCTGAGGTAGTTTGTTCACTTCTCTCACCAAGTCTTCAACCTTCTCATCTTTAAATCAACCCACTGACTGAAGTTATATCAAGACCTCCTTTTTTCCTTACATACCAGACTCAGTTCCCAAGTTAGAGCGATATCTTCCCGAGTCTCTACCCATTTGATCACCCATTAAAACTATCGTGACATAAACTGATGGGCGTTGGGCTCTGCTCCTGCAAGCAATCCAAGAGTGACTTCTAACGCTAACATTTCTGGCGTCGTTGCTGGGGATGAAGTTGAAAATTTTCCCCGGGATTGAACGACATTGAGCCTTTGATTCTGAAGGTGCATCAGGTATCAGAGCTTTTGAAGATTGCTACTGTGCACTTGGTGACTCCATTGTGATGAATCGACTGTGGTGAATCCACTATATTAATTATGGCTTTCAGAGGCAGACACACACGGTCTCATCCACAGCTGCCTCTAGCTACACCTGAAACTGATCCAGAGGTGGTTCTCAGGAAAGGAAAGGCCTCTGAAGAAGAAGCTTCCACCGCCGAACTAGGTAATCCGCCATCTCCTCCTGTAGGAACTCCATTTTCTCCTCCTCAGTTTCTTAGCAGACCTTTTTCTGAGGTTTCCCGTGTCCTGAATTTCAGGAGTGTTCCTGCTGAGTTTTCCCCTCCTGGTCTGGGATTGGAGGGAAAAACCCTTGTAACTCCCCTCTCCTTTGAAGCTGTACTTTGGTGTAGACCCAGGACCGCTGAATATTTACCCACTCCTCATCTTGCTAATGTTACCACTCCTGCACAAAGAGGAGCATCTGCTGACTTGAGTCTGTTAGCCTTCTCCTTAAATCCCGTTTGGTTTCCCATTCCACTTCGAGACTCATTCCCAGTAGCCCCTTCACGAACTCATTCTCCTCCAATTTCTCCTCCACATAATATTCCTATGGTTGGTGCTAATCCCCCTCTAAATAGAATGGATGCCATAGTCACTGCTAGATATGCTCCCTTAATCCTACCCCAGCCCGTGAATCCTCTCCCTACTGGAGATTACTTGAAGTATATGCCCAAGTTCATTGGGGAAGAGGACATAAATGCGGAAGAGCACCTAGCTGCTTTCTCTAGTTATGCAGACAACCTGAAAATTGAAAATGAAGATGTATGGATGAGAGTCTTTGTCCAGAGCCTGGATGGTGAGGTGAGGAAGTGGTTTAGAGGATTGGCCCCCGGGTCTGTTGCTGGGATCGAAGCCCTAGATAGTGCTTTCCTAAGACAGTGAGGAGATAAGAAGGATTTCATGTGCTACACGACAGAGTTCGGGTCTTTGAGGAAGATGGAAGGAGAGTCTGTCTCTGACTTCTCCAAAAGATTCAATAAGATGTATAATAAAATTCTGGCCAAAATAAAACCATCATAAGCCTCGGCCAAGATTTCTTATGTTAGTGCGTTTGGCCCCGATTTCTGTCTTTTATTGAGAGAAATAAGAGTCACCTCCTTAGCTCAAATGCAAGATGCGTCCATATAAATGGAATCTAATGTATTAGCAGCTGATAGACTGAGGAACAAGGCCGACGCAGACAGAAGAAAGGGAAGATCGGAAACCTCAACTTCTGGCCCATCGGTGCCCCACCCTCAAGTGGATGAACTGACCAAGATGGTGAAGTCTCTGTCTGTAGAGATGGAGAGAATGAAGGTGGAAGGGAGTCAAGAATACAAGGGCCCTCAAAATGCCGAAAACAAGGGAGGTTTTAGGAGGCTAAACAATATTACTTCCCCGACTGTGCAAAGAGAGAGGGGAAGAGATAGAAGACCAGAAAATTCAGGCCCCTTTCCAAAACAATTTTGTGGCCGAGGGGGAAGAAGGGGAAACAGATGAGCTTGATTCTGAAATCCATTGCTTCGGGGACACTCCTCCTTTTCCTCATCTCACTCAATCAGCATACAAGGAGTCTCTCATGGACATTCAGCTGAATGAACTGAGTAAGGGAGACAAGACTAGTGGCAGCCAAGGCAGGTATGATCTGAGGTCTAAGAAAAAGGCAGTAGCACCTGATGTTCCTAAGCAGTCCACTAGAACAAAGAAACCTACTAATGAAGTAACGGATAGTCACAGAGGTAAGAAGCCCCAACCCCTCTCTCCCATAGTCCAGAGTCATGTTCCCGAAATAAGAGAAATCTCTAAGCTTACATCTTATTTTAATTTCAAACATGAAATTCAAAAGATCAGAATCCCTGTGCCCCTAACCGAATTGATTAAACATGAAGGGTTCAAGAAACGCTTCTCTGAGATTTTACTGTCCGAGGTCTCATGCCTTCCCATAGACTCCATCGATTTGCAAGATGAAAAGCCTGCAGTTATCCTGGGTCCTATGGTAGAAGGCAAGAATGACTCATCCCCTCCCTTCTACACTTCCTTGAACACACATGAAAAGGTACTGCACAACGACTTAATGGATTCAAGGGCTTCTCACAACCTCATGCCCAAAAATGTCATGGAAGAGTTAGGGCTAGAAGTCACTGGAGCCTATCATGACCTCTATTCCTTTGACTCTAGAAAAGTTCAATGTCTAGGAGTTATCAAAGACTTGGTCGTGACCTTGTTTCAGTTGCTCATGAAAAGTGTGGTCATGGATGTTGTAGTGGATGATGTCCCCCCCAAGTTCGGTATGTTGTTTTCAAGATCTTGTATAAAAAGGCTGGGGGGAACTTTGCAGATGGACCTCACATATGCTACTATCCCAATGTTTGGAGGAGAACATACAAGGCTATACAGGGAAGCCCGACTAGCCTATATAATCAGTGATGAAGCCAACCCTACCAACCATCCCATTTTTGCCTTAGACACTGATTTAGGTTCCAGTGTACTACAACTCACTAATGCTCCCGAGCCTCCTCTAAAACTCAGAAAGCTGCCCACCACTTCCCATAAATTTCCTCCCTCCATCACCCCCATCTGGAAGATGTTATTTGACAGAGCCTTTTCCAGGGAAGGCGCTGGAGCTGGGGTGTTTTTTGTGTCACCTGCTCAGGAAACCATATCTCTGTCATACAAACTAGAATTTGAAGCTACCAACAATGTGGTAGAGTATGAAGTTCTTATCCTAGGATTAAGAGCTGCAAGGGAAATGGGAATTCAGGAGGTAGCAGTGTTCATAGGTGCAGAGTTGGTGGTCCAACAGATCAGAAACACTTATCAGGCTAAGCATCCTTGACTCAGGAGTTACAGAAATGAGGTATGGGACCTAATTGACAATTTCTTCTCAGCATTTAGCATTTCTTTCATCTCAAGAGATAAGAATATAGTGGCAGATTCCTTGGCTTCATCAGCAAGCAATTTCAAAGTGCCCTTGCCACCCAAACTCAGATACGATGTGGAAGTAAAATACAGGCCCTCCATACCTGACAATGTCAAACATTGGAAGGTATTTGAGGATGATCTTGAGATCAAGAAATTCTTGGAGACTGTCGAAGAGTTTTCAGAGATGCATATCGACCAAGATTCTGTCTCTAAAGAAGATCTTGATGGGGGTAAGTTTCTGAGTAAAATAGCAGAGCGTAACATTGTGTTGCTCCCCAAAAACCATATTCCAAGGGGATTGGTTCCTTTGGAAACACTTTTTGATAAAAATGATGTGTCATTAAAAGGGGAAATCTTGGAGGATGACGCTGGTACTATTCAGTGCAACATTGGCATTGAGAGTGAGCCCAAGTATGTCAAATTGTCAAAAAGTCTGACAAAGGAGTAGAGATCTGAATACGCTGGACTTTTGAAGGAATTTGCTGATGTGTTTGCCTGGACCTATGAAGATCTCAAAACATATAGCACTTCTGTCATTGAGCATAAAATCCCATTGAAAAGGGAGGCAAAGCTGTTTAGGCAGAAGCTAAGACAAATCAATCCTATGCTGCTGCCTATTATGGAGAGGGAAGTGAAGAAGCTGCTACAAGCCCAGATCATCGTACCACTGAGATATTCAGAGTGGGTGGCCAACTTGGTACCAATAAGGAAAAAGAATGGAGAAATCAGTCTCAGTGTATACTTCAGAAATCTGAACAGGAGCTCACGAAAGGATAACTACCCCTTACCAAAGATGGAACATATACTGCAGAGGGTAATAGGAGCATCCAGGATGTCCATGATTGATCGTTTCTCTGGCTACAATCAAGTCTTTGTTTTTCCTGAGGATAGGGAAAAGACGACATTTACCACTCCATGGGGCACATTCATGTATGCCAAGATGCCGTTTGGATTAATGAATGCAGGGGCAACGTTTCAACGTGCTATGGACATAGCTTTTATTGGGGAAAGAGATAAATTTGTGGTCATCTATCTGGATGACATCACAGTATTTTCAAAATCTGATAAAGAACATTGTTTTCATCTCAGGAAGGTTTTCCTGAAATGCAGGAGTTTTGGCATTTCATTAAACCCCAAGAAGTCTCTGTTCTTCATGCAGGAGGGAAAGTTACTAGGCCACATAGTATCAGCGGAAGGAGTCAGGATCGATCCTAGCAGAGTTGAGGCAATACAAGCCTTATCAATCCCGAGGTCCAAGAAGGAGGTCCAATCTTTCCTTGGTAAGATTAATTTTTTGAGGAGGTTTGTGCCTAACTTTGCTGAGGAGGTAAAACTTATAACAACCATGTTAAGGTAAGGAAATGAAATGAGGTGGACTTATGAATCGCTACATTCTTTTGAGAAAATAAAGAAGGCCCTGACTGAAGCCCCTGTGCTTATCAGTCCTGACTACTCGAAGGATTTCCTCATTTTCTCCTTTGCCTCACCTGACACGGTAGCTACTGTTTTATTATAGACAAACAAGGTCGGGCTAGAACAACCTATTGCCTATTTCAGCCGAGCGTTGAGGGATGCCAAAGTCAGATATGACACTTTGGAGAAGTAGGCCTATGCCCTGGTAAAGGCTCTCAAGGCATTTAGAATCTATGTCCTGCAGTCAAAAGTCATCGCTTATGTCCCCTCAGTTGCTGTTAAAGACATTCTTATTCAGCCTGACATAGATGGGAGGAGGAGTAAGTGGATAGCCAAGATTCTGGAATTTGACTTGGAAATAAAACCTACCAAATTGATCAAAGGTCAAGGTTTAGCCAAGTTGTTGTCTAAAGCCAATTGCCAAGCTTTGGGGGTAAGTTTCATCAACGAATTCTCAGGAATTCAATAGGGTTGACTATCTAAAATAGACCCTCAAAGGGATCCCCCATTGGTTCGATGTCCCTGGTATAAGGATGTCATATATTTTTTGCAAGAGTTGCGGCCCCCAGACGGCCTGCAAAGAAACAAGGCAAAAGCTCTGAAGCTCAGAGCAGTCAGATACTGCCTTATCAATCAAGTTCTATATTGGAAAGACCCCCTGGGGTTGCTTTTGAAATGTGTAGATCCGCAAGAGGTTGACAGAATCATGCTTGAATTTCACGACAACCTATGTGGAGGGCATCATTTCTAGAAAACCACAGCTTACAAAATCCTCAGGGTTGGATACTACTGGCCCACCGTATACACTGACGTCTGCAGAAGGGTTAGAGCTTGCACCAAATGTCAAAGATTTGCAGGAAAACAACAACTCAAGTCTTTGCCGTTAAATCCTGTGGTTGTTTCAGGACCTTTCCAACAATGGGGCCTAGATTTCATTGGAGAAATTCACCCCACTTCTAGTGGGCAGCACAAATGGATCCTAACCACTATTGATTTCTTCACCAAGTGGATTGAAGCTATCCCCACCAGGAATTCTTCCCACAAGGTAATCATTGGATTCCTGGAAGACCTCATCACAAGATTCGGCTGCCCAAGTAAGATTGTCATTGATAACACAACCTCTTTTAGGGCTGAGCCGTTAGCCAAGTTCTGTGAGAGATTTGGGATCAAACTGATTCACTCCACCCCATACTATCCCCAGGGCAATGGTTTAGCAGAGTCCTCCAACAAAAGCCTGATAAAGATCATCAAAAGGTTGTTGGAAGACAACAAGAAGGCCTGGCATTCAAGATTGAAATTTTCTCTATTGGCTGATCGAGTGGCTACGAAAAGATCCATAGGCGTCTCTCCTTTCCAATTAGTCTATGGAGTAGAGGTTTTTTTCCCTTCTCATTTAGCCTTTCCTATAGAAAAATTCCTCCAGGATCATCAAGAAGAGACTAATGACATGATCAGAAGAATTCATCAGCTAGTGGAGGTCCAACAAGCCATAGAGCAGGTAATGGGAAGAATTTAGGACCATCAACAAAGGATCAAGCAGGTTTTTGATAAGAAGGCCAAGAAGGAAGAGTTTGGGATAAGAGATCTGGTAATGAAATGGGATGCTCCTAAACAAGATAAAGGCAAGCATGGAAAATTTGAAACCCTGTGGATCGAGCCTTTTAAAGTATCCGAAGTATTCTTGAATAACACTTACAGGGTACATGATTTGAAGGGAAGAAGTTTTCAATGGCCCTGTGAATGGGCATTTCCTAAAAAGATTTTTCTCTTGAGCCACACATGGCTCTTTCATGGTTGTAAATATTGTTTTTCTTTCTGTCTTTAAGTTTTAAATAAATGACCCCATATCCCAACAGTAAGGCACTGGAGCTGCAAAATGAGTCCTTAGAGCATCACAAGAATGACTCTATCCCCCATGGAGCCTAATGTTAGTAACATTTCTTGTCCTGGGCACAAGAGTATTTAGGTCTGCAAGTTTCATGAGAAGCGCCCGAGTGCAGCACAAAAAAATATTGTTTTAGGCTTCCAAGCAAGTAAGCAGGCAAGATTATATTGTCGACAGTCCAGATTCACCCATAGGAGCAGATCAACGGTCTGCGGGAAATCACGGTTAGTAGAGTTGCGCCGAGATTAGCGCGATGGATAGCGCTTATATAACATGCAAGAAAAGATAGTAGCCGTCCACCCAAAGGACACGTGGCATGAGATCTAATCGCAATGGCATTTCGGCATTCAGGAGTTCGAAGGGTGAAGGTTCCATGTCATCCTACATCTCGAAACCCCAAACCCTGAAGGTGTCAAAAACACCCAAAGTCGGGCCCGCAGTATCACAGAGCAGTCTCAGCCGTCCATCCAAAAGGATTACGTGGTGCACAATTAGGCCCCTTACCTTTTCACCCATCACGACTTCGACGCACAAGGAGCAACTCCTTCATATCCTCAAAACATGAAGTGCCAGGAGCGTCCAGGACCCGGGCCCACAATATCGCCGAGTGAGTTCAGGATTGTCATATCTAAGAGGGATGCGTGGCACCAAATTAAGCCATAT
This sequence comes from Picea abies, assembly GCA_900067695.1. Lineage (NCBI taxonomy): Eukaryota > Viridiplantae > Streptophyta > Pinopsida > Pinales > Pinaceae > Picea > Picea abies. The sequence continues at coordinate 6,972 of CBVK0101220341.1, read as the reverse complement.
TGGCGTTTCACTCATCGTGACTGTGATGAGTAAGAATCAGCTCCTTCCTATTCACGAATGTCGAAAGAACCTTTGAGAATAAACACAGGGTCACAACCTGTGGTCACTTGGGAAATAAAAAGAGCTGTGCAAGAAGGGCCAAAGGCGTCGAGTTTGGTCACAGAAGGAATCATCGCGATCTCTAGGTGCCATCTGATTCGACTTCAATCCTAGTTTTCACTCAGAGTAAATGAAGGTGAGAAGGGGTGGTTGAAATCTCTCCTCATTCATTAAGTGTAAGGTATGGAGGGTCTAGCAAGTTGTCTGCCCGAGAGGGTCCTGTGTACTGATTTTTCCAAAGAAGCCATGCCGAAGTCCTCAATTAGCCAGAGAAGTCTACACACGCTAACTTGGCACTTAATGGCTCAGCTACTCCCATAGCAGGAACCACATGCAGTTAAGGTGGCTTCTGACGAAGAACATCCATCCGGATTTGGCTGAAGGGACACCAAGCCTTGGATGACTGAGCACGCCTCTATCTGAGTATATAGACTCAATTTTTGTATTTTGTAATGATCGATGGTTGAGCAAGGCTCCCAGTTGTAAAGATTCAATGAAGCACTATTATCCCTGGTTATGTGTGGACTTTTGAGACTTCTTGCCTTATGAATGTCAGTTTCTTTCACATCTTTGTTTACACTATATTAGAGCAGCTCAGAATTGGAGGATCCAGTCGAGTTGTAACTGTTATAAGATGATGTAGGTTGGATCACTATAATAGTTGCATTGTTTCTAATCGGTCTCTGTGATTTTCTTAGCGCTGAACAACTTGGAATTGGAGGATCCAATCAAGTCCCCCTTTTAGTTTCTCGAAGCCCTGAACCAAGAGGATATTGCATTCAGAGTTTTTCTTCTACAAACTACTGAAAGGTCTATTGCCTGAGGTAGTTTGTTCACTTCTCTCACCAAGTCTTCAACCTGCTCATCTTTAAATCAACCCACTGACAACAGTTAGATCAAGACCTCCTTTGTTCCTTACATACCAGACTCAGTTCCCGAGTTAGAGCGATATCTTCCCGAGTCTCTACCCATTTGATCACCCATTAAAACTATCGTGACATAAACTGATGGGCGTTGGGCTCTGCTCCTACAAGAAATCCAGTAGTGACTTCTGAAGCTAACATAAGTGATGATGGAATAAAGTGGGTGTGTCATTCAAATTTGAGTCCAAAACCCTCCCATATCATTAAGTCATGCCAATAGTCTATCCATGAAAAATTTCAGTGCATACAGAAACTGTTTGAAAAAATTTCAAAGTTGGCCCCATTCGTAGGTCCCTGCTGTCAGAGGTGTCTAGTCCTCATTCATCGTTCCTCGTTCCACGTTCCTTTACCATGGTGTAGTCCCCAAGATCCATTATTTTTGTACAAAATTACATACTAATGGCATAAAATTATCGACAAACTTTTTTCGTCGATAATATAGTAAATTCGTCGCAAGATTATTTACATTCATCTCTCTTGCGATGATATCAAATGATGCATCTTGGATTCATTTCATATTTGGTTTATCAACTTTAAATATCAATTTGATACTTTTCAAGCTAGCTGGACCTTCATCCAAATACAAATATGAAACTTGGAATCATTAACATATCTACTAGAACATATGAAAAATAGTTGGGTTTATGGTAATTTCCATGATGAATTGATGATGGACGAAAGTGGGCATGTCAGTCAAATTTGAGTCCAGAAACCCTCCCATATCATTAAGGCATGTGAATAGTCTATCCAGGTCAAATTTCAATGCATACAGATACAGTTTGAAAACATTTCGACATTGTCCCCATTCACATGTCACTGTTGTCCGCCTTTATTTTCTTGATGGTGTTGATTAAGAAATCAATGAAATAGAGGGATTTTTCATCCCAACTATGACGCAAATACATTGTATATACATTAATGTAGAACCTGAAAGAAAAATGAAGAAAGACCAACGAAATCCTAAAACTTGCGTCAACCAAATTGGGTACTCTGAAACAAAATTAGGGTTTATGGTTTACAAGATGAAGTGATGATGGAAGAAAGTGGGTGTGTCACTCAAATTTGAGTCCATAAATCCTCCCATATCATTAAGGCATGCCAATAGTCTATCAATGAAAAATTTCAGTGCATACAGAAACTCTTTGAAAAAATTTCAATGTTGGCCCCATTCAAAGGTCCCTACTGTCGGATGTGTACTCTAGTCCTCGTGCAATTTTTGTTCCTCATTCCTCATTACTTGACCATGGTGTAGTCCCCAAGATCCTTTATTTTTGTAAAAAATTACATACTAATGGCATAAAGTTATTGATGAATTTTTTTCATCGATAGTATAGCAAATTCGTTGCAAGATTATTTACATTCCTCTCTCTTGCGACGATATCAAATGATGCATCTTGGATTCATTTCATATTTGGTTTATCAACTTGAAATCTCAATTTGATACTTTGCAATCTAGCTGGACCTTCAATCAAATACAAATATGAAACTTGGAATCATTAACATATCTACTAGAACATATGAAAAATAGTTGGGTTTATAGTTTACATGATGAATTGATGATGGAAGAAAGTGGGTGTGTCAGTCAAATTTGAGTTCAGAAACCCTCCCATATCGTTAAGGCATGCGAATAATCTATCCAGGTCAAATTTCAATGGATACAGATATAGTTGGAAAACATTTCAACATTGGCCCCATTCACATGTCATTGTTGCTCGCCTCTAGTATCTTGATGGTGTTGATTAAGAAATCAACGAATTAAAGGGATTTTTAATCACAACTATGATGTAGATACAATGTATATACATTAATGTATAACTTGAAAGCAAAATGAAGAAAGACTGACGAAAGCCTAAAACTTGCGTCAACCAAATTGGGTACTCTGAAAGAAAATTAGGGTTTATGGTTTACATGATGAAATGATGATGGAATAAAGTGGGCGTGTCACTCAAATTTGAGTTCATAAACCCTCCCATATCATTAAGGCATGCCAATAGTTTATCCATGAAAATTTTTAGTGCATATAGAAACTGTTTGAAAAACTTTCAACGTTGGCCCCATTCGTAGGTCCCTGCTGTCGAACGTGTCTAGTCCTCGTGCAATTTGTGTTCCTCGTTCATCATTCCTCATTCCTCATTCCTTGACGATGGTGTAGTCCCCAAGATCCATTATTTTTGTAAAGCATTACATACTAATGGCATAAAATTATAGACGATCTTTTTTCGTCGATAGTATAACAAATTCATCGCAAGATTATTTACATTCGTCTCTCTTGCGAGGATATCAAATGATGTAGCTTGGATTCATTCCATATTTGGTTTATCAACTTGAAATCTCAATTTGATACTTTTCAAGCTAGTTGGACCTTCATTCAAATACAAATATGAAACTTGGAATCATTAATATATCTACTAGAACATATGAAACATAGCTGGGTTTATGGTAATTTCCTTGATGAATTGATGATGGAATAAAGTGGGTGTGTCAGTCAAATTTGAGTCCATAAACCCTCCCATATCGTTAAGGCATGTAAATAGTCTATCCAGTTCAAATTCAATGAATAGAGATACAGTTTGAAAACATTTCGACGTTGTCCCCATTCACATGTCACTATTGCCCGCCTCTAGTATCTTGATAGTGTTGATTAAGCAATCAATGAAATAGAGGTATTTTTCATCACAACTATGATGCAGATACATTGTATATACATTAATGTAGGACTTGGAAGCAAAATGAAGAAAGACCAACGAAAGCCTAAAACTTGCGTGAACCAAAATGGGCACTCTGAAAGAAAATTAGGGTTTATGGTTTACATGATGAAGTGATGATGGAAGAAAGTGGGTGTGTCACTCAAATTTGAGTACAAAAACTCTCCCATATCACTAAGGCATGCCAATATTCTATCCATGAAAAATTTTAGTGCATATAGAAACTGTTTGAAAACATTTCAACGTTGGACCCATTCGCAGGTCCCTGCTGTCGAACGTGTACTCTAGTCGTCATGAAATTTTTGTTCCTCGTTCCTCGTTCCTCGTTAGTTGACCATGGTGTAGTCCCCAAGATCCATTATTTTTGTACAAAATTAAATACTAATGGCATAAAATTATCGATGAACATTTTTCATCAATAGTATAGCAAATTCGTCGCAAGATTATATACATTTGTCTCTCTTGCGAAAATATCAAATAATGCAGCTTGGATTCATTTCATATTTGGTTTATCAACTTGAAATCTCAACTTGATACTTTGCAAGCTAGCTGGACCTTCATTCAAATACAAATATGAAACTTGGAATCATTAACTTATCTACTAGAACATATGAAAAATAACTAGGTTTATAGTTTACATGATGAATTGATGATGGAAGAAAGTGAGTGTGTCAGTCAAATTTGAGTCCATAAACCCTCCCATATCATTAAGGTATGCGAATAGTCTATCTAGGTAAAATTTCAATGCATAGAGACACAATTTGAAAACATTTTGATGTTGGCCCCATTCACATGTCACTGTTGCTCGACTAGAGTATATTGATGGTGTTGATTAAGAAATCAATGGAATAGAGGGATTTTTCATCACAACTATGATGTATATACATTGTATATACATTAATGTAGAACCTGAAAGAAAAATGAAGAAACACCGACGAAAGCCTAAAACTTACGTCAGCAAAATTGGGTACTTTGAAAGAAAATTAGGGTTTATGGTTTCCATGATGAAGTGATGATGGAATAAAGTGGGTGTGTCACTCAAATTTGAGTCCATAAACCCTCTCATATTGTTAAGGAATGCTAATAGTCTATCCATGAAAAATTACAGTGCATACAGAAACTGTTTGAAAAGCTTTCAATGTTGGCCCCATTCGTAGGTCCCTGTTGTTGGATGTGTCTAGTCCTCATGCAATTTTCGTTCCTTGATCATTGTTCCTCATTCCTCGTTCCTTAACCATGGTGTAGTCCCCAAGATCCATTATTTTTGTACAAAATTACATACTAATGGCATAAAATTATCGACGAACTTTTTTTATTGATAGTATAGCAAATTCATCGCAAGATTATTTACATTCGTCTCTCTTGCGACGATATCAAATGATGCATCTTGGATTCATTTCATATTTGGTTTATCAACTTGAAATCTCAATTTGATACTTTGAAAGCTAGTTGGACCTTTAGTCAAATACATATATGAAACTTGGAATCATTAACATATCTACTAGAACATATGAAAAATAGTTGGGTTTATGGTAATTTCCATGATGAATTGATGATGGAAGAAAGTGGGTGTGTCAGTCAAATTTGATTCTAGAAACCCTACCATATAGTTATGGCATGCGAATAGTCTATCCAGGTCAAAATTAAATGCATAGAGATACAGTTTGAAAACATTTCGACGTTGTCCCCATTCACATGTCATTGTTGCTCGCCTCTAGTATCTTGATGGTGTTGATTAAGAAATCAATGAAATAGAGGGATTTTTCATCACAACTATGACACAGATACATTGTATATACATTAATGTAGAACCTAAAAGCAAAATGAAGAAAGACCAATGAAAGCTAAAACTTGCGTCAACCAAATTGGGTACTCTGAAACAAAATTAGGGTTTATGGTTTACATGATGAAGTGATAATGGAAGAAAGTGGGTGTATCACTGAAATTTGAGTCCAGAAACCCTCCCAGATCATTAAGGCATGCCAATAGTCTATCCATGAAAAATTTTAGTGCATACAAAAACTGTTTGAAAAAATTTCAACGTTGGCCCCATTCGTAGGTCCCTGCTGTCGGACATGTACTCTAGTCCTTGTGAAATTTTCGTTCATCGTTCCATGTTACTTGACCATGATGTAGTCCCCAAGATCCATTATTTTTGTACAAAATTACATACTAATGGCATAAAATTATCGATGAACATTTTTCGTCGATAGTATAGAAAATCTGTCGCAAGATTAGTTACATTTGTCTCTCTTGCAACGATATCAAATGATGCATATTGGATTCATTTCATATTTGGTTTATCAACTTGAAATATCAATTTGATACTTTGCAAGCTAGTTGGACCTTCAGTCAAATACAAATATGAAACTTGGAATCATTAACATATCTACTAGAAGATATGAAAAATAGTTGGGTTTATGGTTTACATCATAAATTGATGATGGAAGAAAGTGGGTGTGTCAGTCAAATTTGAGTCCAAAAACCCTCCCATATTGTTAAGGCATGCAGATAGTCTATCCAGGTCAAATTTCAATGCATACAAATACAGTTTGAAAACATTTTGACGTTGGCCCCATTCACATGTCACTGTTGCTCGCCTCTAGTATCTTGATGGTGTTGATTAAGAAATTAAAGAAATAGAGGGATTTTTCATCACAACTATGACGCAGATACATTGTATATACATTAATGTAGAACCTGAAAGCAAAATGAAGAAAGACCGACGAAAGCCTAAAAATTGCGTCAACCAAATTTGGTACTCTGAAAGAAAATTAGGGTTTATGGTTTACATGATGAAGTGATGATGGAAGAAAGTGGGCGTGTCACTAAAATTTGAGTCCATAAACCTTCCCATATCATTAAGTCATGCCAATAGTCTATCCATGAAAAATTTCAGTGCATACAGAAACTATTTGAACAAATTTCAACATTGGCCCCATTCGCAGGTCCCTGTTGTCGGACGTGTCTAGTCCTCGTGCAATTTTCGTTCCTCATTCCTTGACCATGGTGTAGTCCCCAAGATCCATTATTTTTGTACAAAATTATATACTAATGGCATAAAATTATCGATGAACATTTTTCGTCGATAGTATAGCAAATTCGTCACAAGATTATTTACATTCGTCTCTCTTGCGACAATATCAAATGATGCAGCTTGGATTCATTTCATATTTGGTTTATCAACTTGAAATCTCAATTTAATACTTTTCAATCTAGTTGGACCTTCAGTCAAATACAAATAT
>CBVK0101220340.1:0-13277 GCA_900067695.1 Picea abies | reverse complement strand
TCATTAACATATCTACTATAACATATGAAAAATAGTTGGGTTTATGGTAATTTCCATGATGAATTGATGATGGAAGAAAGTGGGTGTGTAAGTCAAATTTGAGTCTAGAAACCCTCCCATATAGTTAAGGCATGCGAATAGTCCTTGACCATGGTGTAGTCTCGAAGATCCATTATTTTTGTACAAAATTACATACTAATGGCCTAAAATTATCGACAAACTTTTTTCGACGATAGTACAGAAAATTCGTCGCAAGATTATTTACATTAGTTTCTCTTGCGACGATATCAAATGGTGTTTAGATTCATTTCATATTTGGTTTATCAACTTGAAATCTCAATTTGATACTTTGCATGCTATCTGGACCTTCAGTCAAATACAAATATGAAACTTGGAATCATTAACATATCTACTAGAACATATGAAAAATAGGGCTTGTAGTAATTCTAAGAAGATTCAAATAGGTAACAATATTGATGAAATATTATACGTTCATGATGGTATAAAAATGAAAGAGATTCTCTTGGTTTCAAGAATAATTTATCCTCTACTTAACAAGGCCAACCACGTGAAGGTGGAAGCTCACATGGCCCTTCCCCTCCCCCTCACATCACTCTCAATTGATCCCCAAAACCCAATCTATAAAATATAAAATAATCGAAAGCAATGTCCTATTAATATTCATGCATAGAAACTACAAAAACAAAACTTAATGAAGGTACATGAAATTATGTGTTTATAAATGATATTTTTAGTCTACCATGTACTTTACTATATTGACAACTATTTTCAGGTTTCAAATAATAATTAAATAGCATGCAACCTAGGATATAAAAACATCGCATAAAACTTAAAAACACGTAATTAACCCATGACATTAAAAGTAAATTATTTTAAGAGAATAATTCATACAAATTAAAATATTATAGTCACGTACCTAATCCAACCTCAATATCTGTGTAATCATCCTTATTCTCTATCTTGATCTTCTTCATCAAACTCGACATCTGTATCATCATCTGGTTCTAGAATGATGTTGAAAGGATTGATGATATCATCATCGTCATCAATGTCATTTTTGAGCATATTTTTATCGACATCATCATCATGAATTGCAATATTGTCTCCTATTCCTAGATCATGATCTTCTTCATCTTCTTCATCAATCGACTCTCCATGCTCTTCCGGCTCTGTCTGATATTTTGTCAAATCATCTTCTTCATCTTCAATATCATGTTCTTCCTGTAAATGAGTATACTTAATTGGCCTTCATCTTGGATCATATCTAACAAAAAATGACCAATCCCTTTCACCTGGAACATTTGAGTAAAAGACCTATTCACATTGGCTTGGAAAAACATAGCGATCATGTCCTCTTTCAAACGTCATTGTTTTAATCATTGGAAATCCATTGGCATGTTGAATAACAGTTCTTTCCTCATCATGTTCATGCATTCGTAACCTATACCATTTGACATCGAACAATACTAATTTGAAGGAATTAAAGTCACACTCAAGTATATTGTTTAAATACCAATAGTATCTATTTTCAGATTCTTGGGGATGTCTATCACTCCTAGAGGAAACATTAGTAACTTGGAATACTACAATTATCCCACTATCAGAAGTTTTCCTTGTTTCATCCAATTTCTTGATGCGAAATTTACGACGATTGCATCACATAGTCTTGTGGTGTTTCAACTGCGATATGTTAGATATGTAAAAGATGCATTGTAAATTAATAAATTAACATATATTTATATAACTTCAAAAGTATCTGAAAAATACAGTACACATGTAGTCACATTAGTATAATATAAAATAACTGAATAAAATGGGTGAAATTGCTTACATGTCCATCTTTCAAACCATATGCTAGATCAATTTCCCTCTGCGTAACATTGACATCTACGTTACGACGAGCTTCTCTAACCAATTCAGATAGTCATTGCCATGATAACCTACCTCCATTATTTTGTTTACATCTTTCAATCCATACATTCATCCAGTCAAGATTGTCTGCAATGTATAAATGCAGTGCATCCCACTCTAGAGAAACTGAATAAAAAAAACATAATTCATGAATATTAAATATTAGCTATAACGTACAATATGCAGGTAATTATAAATATTTATAATTTATGAAATAAATTATATTAATATATTAATGAGTATGATCATATATACACAAAAGCAAAACTTCATATGTATTAATAATATAGATTTTCACAATTAATAATATATTACCTTTCATTTTTTTCATTCTACTTTTCCCCAACAGATGCTCCTGATCTTCAAATTTTCTGATGGATTTCACATCCCAAATGCGATCCACTGTATGCATAGTTGGTGCTGCTAATTTAGGAAGATATTGACTAATATACACCATAGATTGATATACCATATATCCCTCCACCATAGAACCCTCAGGATGTGCTTTTTGTCTAACCAACACCTTCAATGATTTCAAGTGCCTCTCCACCATCCACATTGACCTTGTGTGAACAGGTCCACAAATTTCAATCTCCTCAACTTGGTGTATGAGGTAGTGTTCTTGTGTATTGAAAAATGTAGGAGGTATATACTTTTTCATTTCACACATTATATGAGGAATTTCTCTCTTCCAATACTTTATATCATCTTCATGGATTTCTTTCAATGAAAACCATCTACATGAGATCATGACACAAGAAAATAACATGTTTCAACATAAGTACATAATATAATATATTACATTACATTACAAGTAAAGCACGTGTCATTAAGTACAACAATAATTTGAAAGAATATTTTGCATATAAATCACAACTATGTCTTACCTCATGTATTTTCCAAGATCATATATAACTTGTTTGACATTGTTGTCAAAGTCGTTTGGGAGAGATAGCGGTAGAACATATTGTAACAACAAAATGAATCGTTATTTGTTTCGACAAAGTAGACAAACAAAAATAAAAAAAATAAAAAATCTATAAGGCCAATATATATAAATATGTATACCAAAATTATTACCTTAATGAATGTATGCCAATCATGTGTTTTTACCCCACCAAATTCACCTTTCTTCATTAAGATATTTTTTATGTTTGAAGAAAAACCCGTGGGAAATTTAATTATTTGAATGACCTCTTTTACATCATTTCTTTGTTGCTCTGTTAATAACCATGGAAGGTTATTTCGGTCTAGTACTCCATCTAATCTATTTGAATATCGGATCACACTTCGCATTATATGATTGGCTTCTTGAATGTCAATACAAATTTTGACAATTTTTTCTTTGTCCCTCCTACCATCTATGATTCGCCATAACGTTTCAGTCACATTCTTCCCGATATGCATTGTATCAAACAAATGAACTATTTTTAGCTCCTCAGGGTAGGGCAACCTCATGAATTGAGTGGGATAATATTTCATTCCTCGTGGAAGCCCATTATTAATACCTTCATGATGATTGCGAACTTCATGAAGCATACAATAAATCAAAAAAATAATTATCAAATACGGTAAAATAAATTCAATGATTAAAATAAACATTCAAAAAATTACATGATCTACGTTACATTATGAAATTGAGTACCTTGACGATTTCTATTATATTCCAACTTCCATAGGTGAGGTGTCATTCTTCGTGGTTTTAAACCAGTCTCTTCTTTCCCATTGAAAATATGTTTTTCAATAGTACGATACCTATGGTTCTTAGGAAGAAGGTGCCTATACTCATCAAACACCATATTTCCTAAACTTTTTGAATGACGATACTTCATCTTAGGGCCACAAACTGAACATGCAAATTTACCCTTTGTTTGAAGACCTGCAACAAATGGATTAATGTCAATTATACGATGAGATTATTTAAAAAGTAAACATGCACCATGATAACATTAAAATATTATATAGTATTCAAGAGAAATATTAGAATGCTTATACATACCACAAAAATGTGTTAGTCCAGGGGCATCATGAATTGTCCATAAAAGTATTCCACGGAATTTAAATTTCTTCTCCTCGATTGGTTTACATATGTCATACATTGTGATGCCATCCCATAAATTTAGTAGCTCATCGATAAGAGGCTTGATATATACATTCATATCTTTAATCTGGTACTTACCTAATATTTGTTTGAAATTACACATAATTACTAAAGGAATGATATCATGTAATATATATAAATAAATAAATAAACAAAAGATATTATGCAAAAATTGAAACAAATGAAAATGTTAAATTCAAAAAATTAATGTAAACAAATACCTCGAACAATCATTGCCAACATTATGTGCTCCCTCTTTATTGACATCTAAGGAGGAATGTTATTGTTGATAACAAAAATAGGCCACACTAAGTAAATAGACCTAATCTCTCTGAATGGATTAAAACCGTCCGCTGCCAATAAAAGCCTAACATTACAAGGTTCATCTTTGAAATCTGCCCATTTTTTCTCAATTTCCCTAAATGCAGAACCATTGACATGCATTCGAAGAACACCATCTCCACTTCTGTTACATGCATGGTAATCCATAAATTGTGTTATGGTTTCACACCTGAACAATGGTTGCAAACGTGGAATTATGGAAATATGATGAAGAACCTTTCGAGGCACCCTTTTTGTTACTTGATCGGTTCGATATCTACTGATAAGACATTGTGGACATTTGGTTTTCGAAGCATGTTGTCCATAATATATAATATGGTCATTAGAACATGCATCTATAGTTTGATAATCCATTCCAATGTATTTCATAATGGCATGAAAATCTTGATATGTGCGAGGTAAAATATTTGACGATGGTAACAAAAATTCACCTAACAATCTACAACATAACAAACAACTAGTTAATGTAAGAATATTAATCGTAAAAGTTGCATTCTTATTTTACACATTAATTAACACTAAAAACAAATAAAAAAAAATCAACATTTATGTATAGTATGAGATGAAACATATTATATACCTTAGTATCTATGTCATACAAGTGTTCGGCAAATTATTCAAAACCTTTAAGTTCACTAGCAACAATGTAGCGGAGAGAATATTTGCTCTTGATCCTTCATAAAGTCGTTTATTTGCCTTTTATAATAGAGGTTCATTATAAATACCAACATTTTCCCCATCCTCATCCGTCTGTGAAAACAAATCTTGGATCATTTGATTTGTCCCATCATCTTCTTCCATGGGATCATTAACTTGATTTGTCCCATCATCTTCTTCCATGAGATCCTCATTTTCTTGGTCATGATGATGTTCCTTAGCTTGTACAACATCATTTCTACTAATACTTGGTGCAATATTCCATGGAAAGTTAGAGGGCAATTCTAACTTTATAATTACAAACAATCATGCAAAATTAGTGTATACTATAACAAACATTCAAACAATATATATACATATATATAATTTTATATAAAATTGACAAAATAAAAAAAAATAATGAATATATAGCTAATTACCAAGGGACGATATTCATTCGATTTGCCATCAATGTGACCATATTTCCTACAATGTTTTGTAGCCGTTGCTATTAAAATTCTTACGGGATGTCTGAGGCAACATTTTTTACAAGGGCAATAACATCTACCATCACCCTTTTCACCCACTTTAATTTTTTCCCCACCACTAATAACATTTTGCGACATTCTTCCACACAAAAATACCCTTTCGGAACCGTCGTTGTTATAGCAAGACAGTCTCAACATCCTTAAATCGTCAAATATTTATAGTGCAATTTTAGGTCACTATCATTGCAATTGTGATGAAAGTGACCTAAAAATATTTATTTTAGATCATTTTTAACGATCAATTTTAAGGTTAATTCATACGTCACTCTTGCGACAAACAAAGTATAGTCATCGCTCTTGCGACGAACATTGACCATAATAATTTGGTCAAACTACCTGTGTCGAGATTGCGACGAATACAGGGTGGATTTAAAAAACTTGAACTTTTTCTCTTGCATGTTGCGACGAAAGAGTACTTTCGTCACAAGTGGTCGTAAATTTTTTTTCAATATGTAGTAGTGAGTAAAGATAAATTCGTCATTGAGGAATCATATCTTTTGTGTGAGTTTGAAAATTTCAGCAAGTGCATCTTCTTGGGAAAAGTGCGCACCTCTCTTGGGTGCTAGTATTCTAGGGTTTGCAAACACCCTCTTGTGTGATAGGTTTTCTTGGTGGTGAAGGTCTTTCTCTTGAATAATATAGCAAAGGATTTGGTTGGGTTTTCTTCCCTTGTTGAGAAGGGTTTCCTAGGATACTTCTTGAGTTCTTGTGCATGGTGTTTCTTCTTGTGATCTTGGTCGCTGCAACATAATTGTTTATGGTTTAAGTTAAATGATAAAAAGGAATGAACTTCATGCTTAAACCTTGCTTATTGAAAATTCAACAAGCTCATGATGAGACCCCGTTTCTCTCAATTGTGTAACTGAGAGCCACTACCCTAGCTTGGTGACCAAATGATGGTAATGTCATACTGCTAAATACCCATGATCATGATAGGCCGATTCGTGATGAGACCTCCCATCCTCTAACTAACCCCTTAATCATTCATTATCATTTATTTTTGTAGGTCCCCCTTTTTCTTACAGAGAAGCGTTTCATTGCTTTCTTGGGGATGTAACTATAGATTTTTAATGACAAAAAATCAACAAACTAATGTTCTACCAAACACTTAGCAACCTAGAGATAGCTGTCTTCATAAATTTTAGAAATGCATAAAACCCACATTTAGAAATTTCTATAAGCAAAAATACACATTGCTAAGCAAAATATGCAACGAAAATACACAATGGACAACAACCCATAACTCATAGAAATTTAGGCAAATGCCAAGGAAAACCCCAATGTGGGGAAACCCAATGAGAGAGAGAGAGATCTATTATTCATTTTCAGGAAAGTACATATCAGCAACAAAACAACATTTCCAGCCAAGGAAAATACCTCACAGCACCAAATTTGTCCCACAAAAATCTGCCTCATTTTTTGTGCCAAAACCGTACCATTGTCCAACCTCTTCTGTACCTCGTTTTCCACGCCCATAGTCCATTGTATGGACTGTTCTGTACGGACCAAAAACAACCACCAAAATTTTGAAAATCGCCTCGAAACCATGCCAAAAATTACCTCAATTTCTGTGCCAAATCCATACGAATTGTATGAAATCGTACGGACTGTACGGATCCGTATAGTACAACCTCCCACAACAGAAAAATATTTCAGCCAAAAATTCACATAATTTTTTTTCTCGGTAATCGTGTCCTCTTTGCTGCTCACTTTCCTCTCTCACGCTTACTCTGAAAATCTCTCTAACTCTCCTCTCGATGTCTTCTCAAATATTCGACATGTCTTGCACACTACCCAATGCATTCTTTTATAATCTAAAAATGACATTTTCCCTCGAAAAGTGTCTTTTCACCTTCCCCAACCCTAGATCCAAAGGCCAAGACTAGATCTTGCATTTTCCAAGATCAAGGGTCATGATTCATTCCCTCCAAAATGTCTCATTTAAAATTAAAATGAATTTCACTTTATTACATAAGTGCTTTATGAAAATAAAGTCACTTTAAAAATAGAAGGTACGCTTTATTAAAAAGTCACTTTAATAAAAGAACCACTTAAACAACTTTATAAAAACTATTACAAAGTTAAGTTCCTGGTAGTGTAAATATTAAGGTAACATCCGCATACAAAACAAAACATCCAGACTATCTCCCAAGCTAAGAAGATAACACTCCCTCTTAGCGAGGGATGTACTAGCTACCATCTCCATCATCTGGTCCCATCACACTTTTCTCTGTAGGAGCTCCCTCTAAACCTGGAGCCATCCGCAACATCTGCACAGAACTCTAACTACAAGATATTCTCCTGGCAACCTCTTGGAACCCTAAGCTCACTTGATCTTGAGCATCGGTTCGATCAACCTAGCTGAGCCTTCTGCCAGTGCTCACAAGAGACTCGCTCTCTTCTCTCAGAATACAAGACTGATACCTTGGCACCACCGCAGTCTCAGAAGCCTCCTCATGCTCCTCATCTGACGTTGAATCATACATCATAGGCTATCCTCTCAACATATACAACCTATTCACCCAGTTACCGATCAACTGCAGATCTAGCAGTTGCACTCCCTCTCTGTAGATAAAGATATGTTCCCTCTTAAAAAATACACAATATCCTACATCCTCCAAGGCTGAGACTGAGAGCAAGTTAACACTCAACCCTGGAATAATGAGAACCCCATCAATCTCCAAGAGTCCCCCAAACTCGAGTTGGAATATGACATTCCCAACTCCACATACAGCTCTCGCCATACCACCTGTCGGCCATGACCAATCTCTGTGAAGTCTGGGAATACTCACCATATTCTCGTCATGTGGTTAGAGGCTCCACTATCCACAATACATCTGACATCACCTCCGAATCCTCCGCTGTCGACATTGGAAACTAAGGTAACCAAAGAAAATTCCCAATCAAACTTTGAAGCAAAGTCCTCTATGGTTGCTGTAGCAGCTGTCTTAGGCCCCTCTAACTCCTTCTTCTTCTTCTTCCTCTCAGGACAATGAGAGGCAAGGTGCCCCAACTAGTTACAACAATAGTATATGACTTTACTCAAGTCCCTTCCGGAACTTCCTTTCTTCTTGCTTTTTGCCACAAGAGCAACATTCTCATCAGCTCTGTCTGTCTTCTGATCACTAATCTGATATCTTTCTCGGATCTCCTCTTAAGTGAAATCATCCCACAATCTACTACAATCTGGTAGATGCTCACGACCCACCACGCACTTCATGAAGACTTCCCAATTTTTGGTGAAGCCATTTAAGGCTATTCTCACCAACTCAGAATCTGAAATGACCTCTCCAACAACTGCTAGTTCATCTTTAACTTGAGCCACCCAGGTAAGATAAGAAGAGACACTCTCCTCCTTACCCATCTTGGTATCATGCAACTTGGCCCTCAAGGCCATCTTTCGGTTCTCATTCTTCGCCTCGAACAAGTTCTTAAGTGCATCCCACATCTCCTTGGTAGTCTTTTTCTCAGCCAAGTGTGGGATAAGGCGATCGTTCACCCCATCCAGAATAATCCTCTGATCTTTGGCTTCCTTGGTCTCATGCAAGTCCAAAGCAATAGGATCTGTTGTGGGAGCTACTACAATAGAGTTGACATAGCTATAGATCTTGTTCTCCTTGAGAACAACTAACAACCAGACCTTCCACTGTAAGTAGTTGGAAATGTCATCCAACTGATCCTCATATCTAATGCTTGCAGCCATATTCCCTATCACAACTCAATGAAAACAATCACACCCTTTTGTCCAAATATCACACTACCCACTGTCACTCAGAGCCCAAGCTTTGATACCATGTAGATTTTTAATGAAAAAAAATCAGCAAACTAATATTCTGTCAAACACTTAGCAACCTAGAGATAACTTTCTTCATAAATTTCAGAAATGCATAAAACCCACATTCAGAAATTTCTATAAGCAGAAACACACATTGTTAAGCAAAATATGCAGTGAAAATACACAGTGGACAACAACCCATAACTCACAGAAATTTAGGCAAATGCCAGGGAAAACCCCAATGTGGGGAAACCCAACGAAAGAGAGAGAGAGAGATCTATTATTCAGCTTCAGGAAAGTGCATATCAGTAGCAAAACAACATTTCTAGCCAAGGAAAATACCTCACAGCACCAAATCTGTCCCATGGAAAACTGCCTCATTTTTCGTGCCAAAACCGTATCGTTGTCCATCCTCTTTTGTACCTCATTTTCCATTCCCATAGTCCATTGTACGGATTGTTTCGTATGACCCAAAAAAACCACCGAAAATCTAAAAATCACCTCGAAAACTGTGCCAAAAATCACCTCGATTTTTGTGCCAAATCTGTACGGCTGTACGGACTGCATGAACTGTACGGATCCGTACATTACGACCTCCCACAGTAGAAAAATATTTCGGCCAAAAATTCACAGATTTTTTTTCTCGGGAATCGTGCCTTCTTTCCTGGAAAAACATGCCCTCTTTGCTACTCACTTTCCTCTCTCAAGCTTACTCTGAAAATCTCTTTAACTCTCCTGCTGATGTCTTCTCAAACATTCGACATGTCTTGCACACTACCCAATGCATTCTTTTATAATCTGAAAATGAAATTTCCCCCCCAAAAGTGTCTTTTCACCTTCCCCAACCCTAGATCCAAAGGCCAAGATAAGATCTTACCTTTTCCAAGATCAAGGGTCATGATTCATTCCCTCCAAATGTCTCATTTAAAATTAAAGTGAATTTCACTTTATTACATAAGTGCTTTATGAAAATAAAGTCACTTTAAAAATAGAAGGTACACTTTATTAAAAGGTCACTTTAATAAAAGAACCACTTAAACAACTTTATAAAAACTATTACAAAGTTAAGTGTCTGGTAGTGTAAATATTAAGGTAACATACACATACAAGACAAAACATGCGGAGTACCTCCCGAGCTAAAAAACTAACAATAACAACAATGTTGTTATTAATTATTGATTGGTAGACAGAGTTATCCTGAATAAATAAATTTCTAGATAAAATGAATAAAAATGATTTCAATCGATAAGTGAGGGCTCGCTTATATACCCACGCAGGGGTGCCCATAACCAATAGTCATGTATTTTCATTATTAATAATTATTTATTAATTATCACTTAATTGTTATATTATTTCATATCTTATTATGTGTATTTTTATGTTCATAACAATGCCTTCCCCTTAAAAATGCTTTGTCCGCAAAGCACTGGTAATGACGGATGTAACTGACGAAAATGTTCTGATTCCCATGCTGCATCTTCTTTGGGAAGGTTTTTCCATTTAATAAGATATTCCTTGATTACGCGAGATCACAACTTTTTTTCTCCAGTGGCAATAATGGCTTCTGGTTCTAAAATGATTTGTCCTTCTTCATCCAATGTAGGGAGAAATGTTTTCACCTTTTGGTGTTGTCCTACAACCTTTTTTAGACACGATACATGAAAAACATTGTGGATATGACTTTTATCTAGTAATTCCAACCGATAAGCTACGTGACTGATTTTTTTGTTAATTTGATATGGTTCATAAAATTTTGGAGCTAATTTATTCTTTCCTTGGTGTTTAAGAGATAGTTGTTTGTAGGGTTGAAGTCTTACAAATACCCATTCTCCAACTTCAAATTCTCTTTTTGTTCGGTGTTGATCAACTTGTTACTTCATGTTGTTTCTTGTTGTTGCTAAGTTTTCCTTGAGTATTTGAACAACTTTTTGACTTCCGTCTAAGTGATCTTTTATTGATGCAACTTTTGTTTGATTTGTGGCTAAATATTTCCAAGATGGTGGTTGATATCCATAAAGAGCTTGAAATGGTGTCATTTTAGCCGATGTGTGATATGTGGAGTATACCACCATTCAATGAGGTCCAACCATTGAAGCCATTTATTTTGCTTATTAGTGACAAAGCAACGAAGGTAGGTTTCTAAGCATTTGTTGACAATTTCTATTTGGCCATCTGTTTGAAGATGGTAAGATGAACTCGTATTAAAAGATGTCCCGATTTTTTTGGAAAATTCCCTCCAAAAGTTCCCTTTAAACTTGGCATCTCTATCACTGACGATGACCTTGGGGAAACCATGTAATTTATAAAAACAATTACAGAAGACTTCAACTATTTGTTTTGTGGAGTCTATTTCCCTTACTCCCATAAAATGTCCATACTTGGTTAGTCTATCCACTATCACTAAGATTTTATATTCTCCTTCTAATATGGGTAATCCTTCAATGAAATCCATTGAAATTTCTTCTCATTTTTGGTTGGGAATATGTAACGGATGGAGTACCCCGGGTGTTAATATATTTTCACTCTTGTTTCTTTGGCAAAGGTCACATTATGCTACACATTTTTGAATATTTTCACTCATCCCCTTCCAAAATAATGATTGATGAGCATTATAATATGTTTTGAAAAATCCGACGTGACTTGCGGCCGGACAATCATGGGCTTATTGAAGTACCTTGGTTTTAAATTTTGAATTGGTATTCAAATAAATTCTTCCCTTATACCATAAGATGTCATTCTTCCATTCAAACTTGGGGTATTGGGTTAAATCATTGATTATGGAACATGCCTCTGTGTTTTTGGCATATTCAATTCAAATTTTGTTCAATCACTCCGGAATTGCTAATGATACTGCAAAAACTTGTGCTTCTTCATCTTTCTGTGAGAGGGCATCAACCACTATGTTATCTTTCCCTTTGTTATGTAATATCTCCAAATCAAATGTGGCAATTTTCTCTATCCATTTATGTTGTTCAGTAGTCTGTGTTTTTTTTTGTAACAAATAATGTAGGCTATTATGATTTGTACGTATCAAGAACTTGCTTCCCAAGAGATATTGTCGCCATTTTGTTAATGCATGCATGATTGCACACATTTCTTTATTGTATGTGGACAATATGCAATCTTTTTTGTTTAGTTTCCTTCTTTCAAATGCTATTGGGTTTGCATCTTGCATCAAGACTGCTCCGATCCCAAAACCTGAGGCATCACATTCAATTATGAAAGGTTTTGAAAATTCATGTGTAGCTAATACAGGGGTTGTGGACATAATTTTCTTTATCTTTTCAAAACATTTTTCAGATTCTTCATTCCATTGAAAGGAGTTTTTCTTTAGGAGATTTGTTAGGGGGGTGGTTAGATGAACATATTTTTTGATGAATCTTCGATAGTATCCTACCAAGCCTAAACATCCTCTTAACTTAGAAATACTCTTTGGTCTATGCCATTCTGTAATTGATTTGATTTTATTTGGATCTACCTTGAATCCCTTTTTGGATATAATGTGACCGAGATACTCTACTTCCTCATTGCCAAATGTACATTTTGACATTTTTTCATAGAATTGATTTTTTTCTAGAATAGATAATACTTGTCCCAAATGATTTGTGTGTTCCCTCCATGTTTTTCTATATACCAGAATGTCGTCAAAGTAGACTAAGCCATATTTTCTTAGGTGTGGATGAAATAGTTCATTCATAGTTGCTTGGAAGGTAGCAAGGGAATTAGTTATCCCAAAGGGCATCACCTTGAATTTGTAGTGTCCTTTGTGAGTCTATTAAGCCCTAATATTGGCTCATTAACCCTTAATTGGGGCATATTAGATTAGTAATGTTATTTTATTTATGTCAGCTTGCTCATTAACCCTTAATTAGGGCATATTAGATTATTAATGTTATTTTATTTATGTCGGCTTTAGGCCATTAGTTGTAATTATACCTCCTAG
>CBVK0101220322.1:0-10922 GCA_900067695.1 Picea abies | reverse complement strand
ATAATATTCCTTTCTGGCTTAAGCTCTCTAGCTTATCCCTTTCCCCTTGACTTTTGGCCCTCCCTTTCCCTAACTGATGAAGTTCAGTCCCCCGTCTCTTTTATCGTGGTCGGTCTGTGCGCAACGATGTATTTTATATTAATCATGAGACATATACAAAATATGCGCACTGGCCTTTAACATCTAGGCGCTCTAGCCTAATTCCAAAACATAAGCATTCCATCTTATAATAACTGGCTCACCAACCTATAACACATATCATATACACAAGGTTCGTTGACCTCCATACTGTACGCAGTTTAGTTACTGCGCGCACTATCTGGGAATGTGTACACTACATCATTTTACTGTGCAGTTCATGTGCACACTATGCCATGGAAGGTGCATTACAAAATGATGTCGAAACAACTCACCAGCTTAAATACACTTACATTACATTTACAATTGGGTTTAGTCGAGGGATATTACAAGAAGCATGGTGGTTGGGCATGAAGAAATATTTCTAGCTACACAATCACTTATCCAACCTTGAAGAAAAAATTTATATCTACCATCTTTAGGGGAAAGCTTTGATGTGGTAGGAACAAGTCAAACAAGTTAAACATATTGATGAGAAGGGGATTTCAAGGAGGAATTTCAAAAAGTGTTTTCAGAAATAACATTTTTTAGAGAATTATTATGACAAGAAGATGCAAGAGTTATTTGAACTAGATGCAAGAGTTATTTGAACTCACGCTTGGAAACATGACTATGGAAGAGTACGAAAATAGGTTTTTGGAGATTTTGAGGTATGTTGGTTTCAACAAGGATGAGAAGGTAAAACTTCAAATATTTTTGAGTGGATGTAATACCCCTAAGTCGAACCCTAGTTGACATGTAATTACAAGTATGTGTATAGGCAGTGAGCCATGAACCTCTTTTGGCCAATGAGCCTGTTTTGTATTGTATATTTTTCATTTGAAATTAATGAAAGTAAACATGACTGCATGCAGACCGTCATGACAAGAAGAGTAAGGGGGATAAACTCCACTAGAATGGGAAAGGGAGGCTAAGAGTTTAGAAAAGGGGAAAATCTAAGGAGGCTTAATCCAAAAAGGAATATTTTATCAACATTCCTAAAGTTAAAGTCTAAAGTAGGGGATAAGGCATTTTATCCTAAGTCCCTATGAGGAAACATATCACCATGTGAGGGAACCCATGTGTAGGCCATGTAGTTTCTAACATGGCAAGTGTCAAGTTGGGAACATACACATGTGTTTTGGGGACTTAAGCTCATTCGTCCACCATTCAATCATTATTCTCCCACCTCGCCTCATTGTTGTCATTAGGACTTTCATGATATCATTACTGTACATGTACCTGTACTTGTACCAGGGAGAGTGTAGGATTTTGTTGAAGAGTGTCGAAAGAGAATTGTTAAGCTGAAGAAGTGGTTTGTCAATCCCATGTGAATTATCTCCATGTGAGATAATTGTAGGGAATTTGATTCCCATAGGTGCCAATTTTTCGTCATAGAACTCTAATTATTCATGTTTGGCTTATTGTTGAATCTTTGAAGGGAGTGGGCAGCCATAGGGGGAAAACTTCCTGGGTGGGATAAGCATTTGGGTAAAGTGGTACAAAATTGTAAGTCCGCGAGTTCGCGTGGATGTAAAAATGGATAAGTGTTGAGACTTATGGGACAAAATTATGAAGGGAAGGCAAAAAACCATGTGTCCGCAATTATGTGAGTCCGTGAATGAAAAAGAAGCTAAGTGTTGGGGGGAGGGCTCGTGAAAGGTACAATTATAGACTATGAGTATGCAATACTACCACCTGCAAGTCCATGAATACAATAGGGTTGTTAGAAGAAGCAAAAATTTTGATACCCCATCCCTTAGAAGGTACTTAGGGGGTCATATATGTTACAAAGTGGTATGAGAGCTAAGGGTTCAACACTAGGACTAGATGGGCCAGAGATCAGTTATAGAACAGATGTATTAATGATAAGAAGATTTAGAAGTTACAAAGTTTTTGTATATCAATTTTGTCTAACAAATACTATTAATTCCAGACTTTGTAGAATTCTAAATATATATAGATCGAAATGGAGATCAACATCATGACAGATGTTGAAGAGGCACACAGGAATTCCAACCATGAGGAAGAAATCAAAGGACAACAGTTTGATATGAGTAATGCAAGAACAAAATCCAATGAGCATGACAGAAGAAAGGAGGAAAGCATGAATTTGATGGAAACCATCAAGAATCTGCAAAAATATGTTCAAACTCATAAAGCAAATAATGAAATATTGAGAACATCCAAAGAACAACAAGATGAATTCAACATCAAGCTGTTATGAAACCTGAACAAGATAGAGAGGAAAATGGATAAAGAATCAAAATATATCAAGGGAAATGAACCTAAGTCTCATGAAAAAATAAGTAATATGTGGGGTGATGATAGATACCATCAAAACTTGCCTAAACACTCAACTAGGAGGCCACCTAGTAGCTCAAGGTCGTCCCCTATCAGAGAACATAAGAGCATAACTGGGGCAAATGAGATAAGGGGAGAAATGAATAAGATCAAGCCTCCTACTTTTTATGGTGAACACAAAAAGGATGAGGATTTTGAGACTTGGATGTTGGGAATGAGGAAATACTTTCAGTTGCACAACTATTCCCCTCAGGTAGAAGGGAGAATAACAATTTATCAGCTTAAAGGAAAAGCACCAATGTGGTGGGATCATTCTGAACAAGTGTGAAACGTAGATGAGAAGAACGTTACTTGGGAAACGTTTAAGGAATATTTTGGAAAGAAATACTTAACCAAACACTACTTTGATAGGAAAATGAAAGCGTTCTTCGAACTCAAACTTGGAAGCATGACTATAGATGAGTATGAGAGAAGGTTTTTAGAATTACTGAAATATGTGCCATTTATCAATGATGAACAAGTGAAAATTTAAAGATATTTAAGTGGATTTCCATCATTCATAAGTGATATGCTACATTATGATGATCCCAAGACGTTGGAAGAAGCCATAAGAAGAGCTAAATGTCTATATGATCAACATAAAGGAGGAACAAATTTTCAAAAGGCTTGGGAGGACAAAAAGAATGTGTATAAGAGACAGGCTTGGGAGGACAAAAAGAAAAAAAATATGGAGCAGAGGAAGAAGGGAAACCAACCCCGATTTTTCAGAAAATATATTCAAAGACAACCAGTTTTTGAAGATCCTAGGGTGGTTGGAACTATGGGACAAATACCAAGACAACAAATCATAAAGTGTTGGGGTTGTAAAGGAAACCATATGTATAGAGAATTCCCTCTCAGAGATGAAAAAGCAAAAGTTATTCACAATGTACAACAAGATGAAACAATAGAAGATATGGGCAAGAACATACCCAGAATTTATGTAGCCCTGGATAATAAGCAGGCCAGATTTCAGTCTCACATGATTGAGGTAAAAGGTAAAATCCACAACCAACTTATTTCTATTTTGATTGATTTAGGAGCTAGTCATAGTTATCTAGATCCTAAAATGGCAGAAAGGTTTCATCTTACAAGAAGAAAACTGGAAAAACCTTGGTTGGTACAGCTAGCTACCGAGACTAAAAGGAAGATTAATGAAATGGTTAAGGCATGCCCAATGGAAATGAATGGGTTGAGTACCAAAGTAGATATGAATATCATACCTTTGGGATCTTATGATTGTCTCATTGGAATGGACTGGTTGGATAAGCACCATGCAGTTTTGGACTATTACAAAAAAACTTTTACTTGCTTAGATAAGGAAGGGAACTTAAGGAATGTGCAGGGGATCCCAAGAGTTGTAACTATCATAGAAGTCTCAACCTTACAACTAAAGAAATTTTTTAGAAAAGGATGTCAATTGTTCTCTACACATATGAAGGAAGCTCTTAAGGACAAGGTACCCAACATTGAGTACTATGCAACTCTAAAATAATTTGAAGATGTGTTTGAAGAAATTCTCGAATTACCACCCAAAAGGGATATTGAATTATAAATTAATTTAATGCCTGGAGAAGCCCCTACATCCAAATCTCCCTACAAAATGAGCACACCTGAGTTGAAGGAATTACAAATGCAGTTAGAAGAAATTTTGAAGAAGAGATATATACGCCCAAGTGTGTCACCTTGGGGCGAACCAATATTGTTTTTGAAAAATAAGGATAGCACCTTGAGGCTTTGCATTGACTTCAAGCAACTAAATAAGGTAACAATGAAGGAAAAATATCCTCTGCCAAGGATAAATGACCTCTTTGATCAATTAGGAGATGAAAAGGTATTTTCCAAGATTTATCTGAGACTCAGATATCACCAGGTAAGGATCAAAGGAGAGGACATTAGTAATACTGATTTTAGAATAAGGTACGACCACTATGAATTTATGGTGGTAGCATTTGGATTGAAAAATGCACCAGCTGTTTTCATGTGTCTAATGAATGTTATCTTTAGATAATACTTGGACAAGTTTGTCATTATATTCCTGGATGACATCCTTGTTTATTCCAAATCTGAAGAACATGAAAAACACTTGAGAATGGTACTGCAAGTATTGAGAGAACATCTGTTATATATTAAGTTGAGTAAATGTTTTTTCTACCATATTCAGATTCATTACTTGGGCCATATCATATTAGAAGAAGGTATAGTTGTAGACTCTGACAAGATAAAATCCATCGCAGAATGGCCAACACCAAGAAATGTCTTTGAGGTGAGGTACTCATGGGACTAGCAGGTTATTATAGGAGGTTCATTGAAGGATTCTCCCACATTGCACACCCAATTACATCTCTATAGAAGAAAAGTGTGAAATTTGGATGGACACCTGAATGTGAAAGAAGATTTCAACATTTGAAGAGTTTACTAACAAGTGCACCAATTCTAAAAATTGTTGATCCTAATGCAGATTTTGTTGTATGCACCGATGCATGCAAAGAGGGGCTTGGTGGGGTCCTTAGTCAAAATGGACATGTAGTGTGCTATGAATCAAGAAAGCTAAAGGAACATGAGAGATTGTATGCCACTCATGATTTAGATCTAGAGGGAATTGTTCATGCTCTAAAAATGTGGAGGCACTACCTTATGAGTAGGAAATTTGAAATGAGAATAGACCACGGTGGGCTGAAATATTTATTTGGACAACCAACCTTTAACGCCAGGAAAAGTAGATGGTTAGAGCTCCTCAATGAATATGAATTTTATATAAGGCACATCAAGGGTAAAGAGATAAAGGTGGCTAACGCACTCAACAGAAGATCACATGAGATGCATGCTACAACCATCAACATGTGCAAACCTAATTTACAAAACAAAATTTTAGAAGTTCCAAAAATAGACCAGACATATGAGGAAATAAAATAAAAACTAAGAGAAGGAAAATTGGAGCAGAAAATCAAGAATTTTGAGATAAAGGAAGACAAAATCCTCATGTTCAAGAATAGAATATATGTGCCATATAATCAAGAGTTGAAAATTTTTCTCTTATCAGAAATGCACAAGGTACCTTATGTTGGACACCTAGGATACCAAAAGACGATCACAACGAACAAAAATCTATATCATTGGCCAGGTATGAAAAAAGAGGTTGCAAATTTTATTGCCAAATGCTTTGAATGTCAAAAAGTCAAGGTTGAGCATAGACACTCAGTAGGTTTACTACAACCTTTTCCCATTCTGGAATGGAAATGGGAAGTGGTAACCATGGACTTTATTACTAAACTACCCAGGATGGTCATACAACATGATTCAATTATGGTAGTTATGGACAATCTTACCAAAGACGAACATTTCATTCTCGTGAAAGCAATTCACAAGGCAACCAACATTCTTTATATCTACTTGAAGGAAGTATTAAAAATTCATGGGATACCAAATAATATTGTATCCCATAGGGATTCCAAGTTCACATCGAACTTTTGGAAAGGGTTATTCAAAGGATTGGGCACAAATTTAAATTTTAGCACAATCTACCATCCTGAGTCAAATGGAAAAACCGAAAGAGTCAACCAGATAATAGAAGACATGTTGAGAATGTATGTCATGGATAAACCCTCAAAGTGGGAGGATTACCTACACTTGGTCGAATTTGATTATAACAATGGATACCAAGCATCTATAAATATGAGTCCATTTGAAGCACTCTACAGAAGGAAATGCAATACACCAATAAGTTGGGAAAATCTAGCTGATAGAACAATAATTGGACCATATTTGCTCTAGGATATGGAGGATCAAGTGATGAAGATAAAACATAAATTAAAAGTTTCCCTGGACAAACAGAAAAGTTATGTTGATAAGCATATAACTCCTAGAGAATTTTCAGTAGGTGACCATGTATTTTTGAAAGTAAAAGCAAGACGAAGTTCCCTAAGATTGGGAAGCTGTTCAAAATTATCAGCAAGATACTATGGGCCATTCGAAGTTCTGGAAAGGATTGGTCAAGTATCTTATATGCTTGCATTACTAGCTTCCATGCGAATTCATAATGTTTTTCATGTATCCTTTCTAAAAAAATATGTACCTGATACTAATTATGTCATTGATTGGAATGTGATTCAGGTAGATCCAAAGGGAGAATTCATGGTATAACCAATATGCATTTTTGACAGGAATGAAAAACAAATACGGAATTGAGTCATAAATCTGGTAAAGGTCCATTGGACCTGAGGAAGCAACCTGGGAACGTGAAGATGCTGTGTGGGAATAATATCCACATCTTTTTGTAAATTTTTGAAATTTTATTTGTACATATGTATATGATGCACTGAGGACAATTCATAAATAAGGGGAAGGAGAATGTAATACTTCTAAGACGAAATCTCGTTGAAATGTAATTACAAGTATGTGTATATGCTAGTGATCCATGAACCTATTTTGGCCAATGAGCCTGTTTTGTATTGCATATTTTTCATTTTAAATTAATGAAAGAAAACATGATTGCATGCATACCATCCTCACAAGAAGAGTAAGGGGGATAAACTCCACTAGAATGGGAAAGGGGATCTAAGAGTCTAGAAAAGGGGCTAAGATGAGGGGGATTAAGCCAAAAAGGAATATTTTATCAATATTCCTAAAGTTAAAGTCTAAAGTATGGGATAATGCATTTTATCCTAAGTCCCTATGAGGAAATGTATCACCATGTGAGGGATAATGCATTTTATCCTAAGTCCCTATGAAGAAACGTATCACCATGTGAGGGAACCCATGTGTGGCCCATGTAGTTTCCAACATGACATGTGTCAAGTTGGGAACATGCACATAATTTTTGGGGACTTAAGCTCATTCATCCACTATTCGATCATTATTTTCCCACCTCACCTCGTTGTTATCATTGGTACTTTCATCATGCCATTACCGTACTTGTACATGTACCAGGGAGAGCGTAGGATTTTGATGAAGAGCACCGAAAGATAATTGTTAAGTTGAAGAGGCGGATTGTCAGGACCATGTACATTCTCTCCATGTGAGAGAATTGCAGGGATTTTGATTCCTAGAGGTGCCAAGTTATCATCATAGAACTCTTATTATTCTTTTTCGACTTGTTGTTGAATCCTGGAAGGAAGTGGGCAGCCATAGGGGGCACACTTCTTGGGTGGGACAAGCATGTGGGGAAAGTAGAGTATGCAAGATTGTTGTTGAACTTGGCACCTGTATTGAGATATTTCTACTGTTGAGAGACCTCCAGGGATATATTTTCCTTTCCCTAGTAGATTTCAAGCCCAACTCAGGGGTGACCTATTCTTAATTTGTGGGGAACAATGTCTAAGGTTGGGAGGAAATTCAGAGGTCTGCATGTAATTGGTGGTTCAATTGTTCCAGATAAGTGATCATTATGTGTTTGTTTAATTATTGTTTATTGAGAATATATGAAATCTTCTGTTGAGTATTAGTGTGCAAAATACTATGAATTTTGGTCATAATTAATTGTTATTCGTAATACCGTTTAAAAAATTATCCCTATAAAAATTGTATAGATGATGTATACTGGTAATTTTGTCACAAGTTCCATAATTATCATTATCCTGAGCATATTGGTGATGATACTGGTTCAATAATGGAGTTTGTAGCTATAATACCCTGACAATGTTTATCAACGACTTTGTTTATATCTTCAACTATTCATATAGAATGAATAATTGTACATATGATAAGTGGGGTAATTATCCATCTTGTTACGAGCAAACTTAAGTGAGTAAAAACTAGGTATTTTGGGCTGGAAAGGCCTTCAACAGCTGCAAACAGTGTCTTGGGCGCAAATTTCTCATCCTTACATTGTGTTGAGAAAATAATAATAGTTTGGGGCGGGTTTTACAACCTCTAGATGGTCCTAAGAGTTTTACGAAATCCTCTAAGAAAAACTCAGAGCATTAAAGACTAGATTCCTACTAATTTAAGTGAGTCAATTATGACCATTGATCATTGAAGTTTGGATGATTTTTAGATCTTTAGGAATGTGTCTCTAATGATTTGAGCCATTGATCATAGCAGGGACGTCGAAGTAGTATCGGATATGGTACTTTGATGAAATACTACGAGACACCTTCTTCACCGTAGGATATATCAGTGATGGCGTGTATTTCATGTCAATCCACATAGAGGGTCCATGAGGAGAGTGGCCCACGGTGCCACATGGAATGGTGCTAAGGTATTTGGGGAAATGAAGGGTGATGTGGTCTGAGTTCCACATGTCAATCCAAGTGACATTGTTGGGTAGTTCCATGTGTGTAATGTATAGGTAGTGTACTTAGGAGAATGGTAGGTTCACAATGATGGGAATATGAGATGAATGAGTCTATGAGTCCACCAACTCATGAACCCGACAGGATCACAAAATAATCTAAGTGTTGAGACTTTTTGGACGAGATTATAAAGGGGTGGTACAAAATTGTAAGTCTGTGAGTCTGCATGGGTGGAAAAATGGCTAAGTGTCGAGACTTATAGAATAGACTTATGAAGGGAAGGCACAAAACCATGCGTACATGAGTTCGTGAATGAAAAATAAGCCAAGTGTTGGGAGGAGGGTTCATGAAAGGTACGATTATAGACTATGAGTTCACAAGACCACCACCCATGAGTCCATGAATATAGTAGGGTTGTTAGAAGAAGAAAAAATTTTGATACCCCATCCCTTAAAAGGTACTTAGGGGGTCGGGTATGTTACAGTGGATTTCCATCCTTCTACAATTATAAATTTCATTTTGATGAGCCTAAGACCCTAGAAGATGCCATAATAAAAACTAAGTATTTTGAGTAATGTTAGCATTGAAAGTCACACTTTGACTGCTAAAGTGTAATCTCAGCAACCATCAGTAGGTTTAAATATAAATTTTTTATGATGATGTCAAATGGATCAAAACTGAGTCAGAACGGTGAAATCACAAAAAGTTCCAGAATAGATGTATCAACAAATGAGGTCTTGGCTAACTTAGATCGGGGTTTTGAAGAGTAAAATGGATATATAGAAAACTTAATGAGAAAATGAAAATTTCTACCACTGACATCAAGCAATACCAGCAGACATCTGAGGAAAGTCTTTTGACATAACAACTTCTTTAATCAAAATATAAACTCTGAAAAACCATAGTAACATCACAACGAAACCTCCATTGTAATACAGATACAATAAATCAAATGAAAGTAAATCAAAGTAATATTGAGATAAGATAATGGAAAGAAACCAATTTCTATTAATCAAAAAGACTCAAGTCTGATACAAAAAAACTAGAGGATGGCTTTGTAATTCCACAACTTCAAAAAAGTACGAATCTCATTACAATCCTTCGAACCATTCAATGATTTTCAATCTCTATCGTATAGCCTAGGTTGTCAATGACAGCTTTACAATTCGAATTTCCCTTCTTACCTAGGATTCCCACACCTAAAGGTGGAGTAACTACAATTGTTCAACAAAAAAGTAGCAAACTTCTAAAAACCAGGAACATGTTGGTAACCTCCTCGATCATGTTAAATTTGCTTGATGACGTGTGATCTGAGCTCATCTCCCTTGGTTAGGTGTCCCTCCAGCCTTCAACTGAACTTCTAGCAGTTGTCATAACCTTATATTCCCATTTGGAAACTATTTGTTCATGCAAAACCTCTAGATCAGGAGTTCACAACGCAATTCGCAACGCCAAACTGTATCAGCCAGTTATCGTATAACTGCTCTGTTTGTTTGAAAATGCACAAAAACACTCCAAAATTGCCCCAAGTGTCAAAAAATTCTATAATAATATATGAAAGTGGTATAATACATAGGAGAGATTAATACATCCTCAATTAAATCCTAACTTATCAATCATAATTATCTTCAAATTAGTAAAATACCAAAATAGAAAATTGTCATAAATGGTATGATTCAAGGTGTCCATTTCATTCACTTTCTGACTCTGGAGCTCCTCCTGGTGGCATCTTTAGCTAATAGATCCAAATTCTTCTTTGCCAGCTCCTCTCTGAAAGGTTGCAGCTCCATCTTATCCCTTTGATCTAACTCTGGCAGGTTATATTATGTATGTACAAGTTTCTAAGCTGCATGTGGAGAGGTCTAAATATTTTAGCTATAAACTTAGCCTTTTCAAGAGTTCCACGATACATATCCATAAGATCAATTAACTTCTTCTTTTCAACCAACTCCTCCCTTTTTAGTTTGGCAATTTCAATGCTTTCCTCTTTAAGTTGTTTGTTTATCCTCTTAAAGGTAGGATTTTCTGGAGGAGTCGTTATGTCTACAATTTCAATGGGCTCTTTGATAGGTACACTTTTTTCATTTCTCTATATGTGGTCTCTCACTGACACTTTCTCCACAATGATTTCCTGCTTTGTTGATTCTCTAGTAACAGGTCTCTTGGCCTTGACCTTGTCTGCAACAGGTGGTGAAGAGAACAATAACTTTCTCCCTCTCAGACCTGTGG
>CBVK0101220321.1:0-13056 GCA_900067695.1 Picea abies | reverse complement strand
TTGCTCAAGCCCGTTTTAGATGGTGGAGATGGCTGAATGAAGCCCCTAAAATGTTGCTAAATGTTATTATGACCCGCGGGTGGGTCTTTAGGTGTGTTTGGTTGCTTTTATGAGTGTTTTAAGCCTTTAAAAATTTGGTTTTTAGCGCATGGCCGAATTGAAACTGTGTAAAAATGAGTGCTTGCAATGTGTAAATTAAACCATCATCAACATGTCATAATATGAAGGAAACGTTGCACAATATTAAACCATTAATCCATAAACATCCCACAAGTAAATTGAGAATTAAAGATAAGCGAAATGTACTTGCCAAATGTAGAAATGTAAACGTGAATGCTTTAGACCATAGGATAAAATGACATAAGTATAGAGATGTTTAAAATGTGAAACATAAAGCCCATAAACATAAGATATGTGAAGCGTGCTTGAAGTAGAAAACTGAAAACGTAGATGCTTCAAACCATGAATGAAAAAGAGCTTAAAAGATATCCATCATCAACATATAATCCATCCATAACCATAAGCATATGATTGAAAAAGGAAAGGAGGACGAATTGCCTAAGTGATTATCAAAACGAAATTGAAAAGTTAACCATCCATCCACATGTATACGTTGAGCTTATGAAAGTAAAAATGCTTGAAAATGGAAACTTAGCAAGATAACGAAAGGATTTTAAACCATATCCATAACACATGCGCATAAGATTTGTGAATTAGCGAAATAACTCAAGAAGAGAGGAACTAAAGCATTTGAGATTGCATCTAAGTTATCTAACCATTCACCATGAAAAAAATAAGCATGTGAAAACGAAATAACTTAATGGAAATAAAACTTAGAAATGACGATTACTATCTAAGATATTCTAACTACTAAGCATGTAGATCATCACATGTTAATTTCCCTTAAGCCAAGGCGATTTTGGGGATGACTCCCCCAAGGTGCCGGCACATTAGATTAGCAAAAATAAACTTGGAAAAGATAACACCACTAACAATGGCCAAGGTGGAGGCAAGCCTTCCAATATTGGCCAAAGAGGGTTGCTTATGCTTAAACAAATTATTAAAGGAAAAAGGCCACACAAACTTGCCTTGAAGACAAGAGGGGCCAACAAATAAAAAATAAAAATAAAAAAAAAATAAAAAAATTGACTTGGAAATGAAATGACTAATCTAGCCTGATGATTTTGGGGGGTTGGCTAGGCCAAGCACAGTCCCAAGGTGTCGGCAATATGGTTAGCTTACAAATATACAAAAAAAATCAATGAAATAGCATGAAAGACTTGAAAAATGTACTAGGAAAAGTAAGGGAATTGTTACCCAACCGAAGATGAGTCTTGGGGAAACCTTGAGGATGAACTTGGGCAGAGTTTCCCCTTGT
Organism: Picea abies; assembly: GCA_900067695.1. Classification (NCBI taxonomy): domain Eukaryota; kingdom Viridiplantae; phylum Streptophyta; class Pinopsida; order Pinales; family Pinaceae; genus Picea; species Picea abies. Next base: position 11,678 of record CBVK0101220321.1, on the reverse strand, counting down.
TGCTGGTAAGTTCCTGCAAAAACCAGCAAGCAAAAGCTTGCTGGAAATGCTGAAAAACACACTCAAACATTAAAGAATTTTTCTGTTTTTACACAGAAAATTTCCACATAAAAATCTGCAAGTAAAAGATAATATTATTGACCTATCTAAGAGTGTTAGAAAGATGAAATCAAAATGAAATGTATGCAGAAAATAACAATGGAAAAAGAAATGTTAGGAGTTTGAGAAAGGGTTAAGGGTAGGCTCCTCTTCGATGCTATCCCAATAATCCTTTTGAAATAACCTGCAAAACTCAAAGAAAGTAGTGAAGCATGGAAATAGACAACAATATTGAATAGACTAACAAACGAAATACTTCTATCTCTTAGCTATTCAACAATGTATAAACCAACAAGAATACTCTTTGCTAGCTTACCCTAGTAAAATACTTTACCAAAGATCTATTTGCAACTACACAACCAAAATGAAACAATGCAAGTCACCTCATATGTAGAAGAAAACTGGAATACTCATAGATCTCCTCATAATCCTCCAAAGTTTTTCTATTAATCCAAAATGTGAGAGTATTGGAGAAATACTTCTTCCAAAACTCTCAAGAGCAATGAGTTGAGTGGCTTGATGGCAAGAGCAAGATAGTGGAATGAAATTTCAGCAGAGTAACAGTAGCTCAAAGAATGGTTGTCAAAATGAGTGAGGAGGGGTCTTACTTATACCTCAAGAGGCAAAGTGAAGGCATATTGATGAGTGCCAAGTGTTGGTTTTCAAGCAAGAGAGTGAATCTCTATGAAGGGGGCGCCCCACCTAGGGTTTTAGACATGGATTACTGAGGTGGAAGGGTGTGGGTCCTCAAAGGGTGAGTTGTAGAGCTAGGGAGGGCGCACTAGATGATAGAAGAGGGCCCACAATCAAATATTTTGCTTTTACTAAGGTTTTGGGTGCAAGAGGGGCGCCCTTTCCCCATGGGGGCGTGAGGTAAGAGAGGGGCGTGAGGTTTGGGTGAGGTTAGAGTGTTAGGGAGTGAAGGCTTAGGTGATGTGGAGGTCTAGGAGGGGCGCACCTCTCATAAGAGGGCCCCACACCAAGTATCAAGTCATGATACTAAGGTTTAAGATGAGGGGGGGACGTTTTTCCCCTTAGGGAGTGGGTAAAATGAGTGAAGATGTAAGTTAATAGGATAGATTAAGTTGTTAAGTGGTTAGGATGGGTTTGGGTAGGTTAGGAGGGTCTAACTTGCTCATTGCCACCTTAACACTTACTCACTAACTCATAATTACAATAATTTTGACATTCTGGCAATGTCACTTTAGCAATTAAAATTGTTGTTTTGACTGACTCTGACTCTAAGTGAACAAAGACATAGTAAAACTTGTCCGACTGAGCTGAAACTTGGTCTATGGATGTAGGGGGTGCTATTCCATTTCTTTTGAGTACAAATACCCCTACCAAAATCCCAAAGACCCAGTTTTTACAATATTAGCTCAAAAAATAATTAATTAATTAAATTATTAAAAATTTAATTAATAAAAAAAAACCTATCTAGACTCGACGAAATTCTGCGAAACTTTCTACACTGCCTAGCATGGTCATTTACATCATTCCTAAACAATAGCTACCAAAGGATGAGACCATTAGGACGTCGTTCACCACTTTGGAGGAAATTATTGCATGTGTGGAGGGAAAAACTCAAGGGAAGTCAGCCAGGCTCGAGAGCCCGGTTGACAACCTGAGGATAAAAAACCCTCGGTGAAAGGAACTCCCCCAATGAAAACATCCAAAGGTACCTGACCTAACTATGACTCATGCAGACTTATTACATTATTAACCCACGCAGGGGTGCGGAAATTTCGTTTACAAAATTTGTGCTGGGGCATCAAATGCCCAAGTAGAACCAATACTGTCTTCATCAAATGTGCATCTGATGATGCAAACTTCATGGCACATGAGTTGACCCCTAGCTGAATAGGCGGTCAACAGTTCCCAAGTATAAAACAAAGCCTCCCCTCCCTCATTTCACACATCTATTCTCAACTATTGTTACTATACCCAAATCTCTCTCACTCCTCTCTCTCTCTCTTCTTGTTCTCATTCTTTCTTTTCAAGCTTGTGGCAAGTATTTGCTCACGCTTGTTTCTATTGGAATAAAAGAATCTTTGGAGGAAATATTTGGCATTGGGAGTCTTCTTGGTGCTTGGCTTTGGATCTTATTGGAAGTGATTTGTATCTTGGTTCTTTGAGTTTTTAGCTTCTAGATCTAAAGTAGGAGATTCAAGCAAAGTATTTTGCATGGATAGATCTATAGTAGTATTGCTCTAGATCTTAGTGTAGTAGTTTCCTTTCTTTAGCAAAGTATTTTGTTAATGTTTTTGGGATCTACTCACATCCTTCTTTATTTCGTAGCTTGAGCTCTTTTGTTGCAGGTCACTAAGGATTGAGGAAGAATACATTTCAAATCTAGAAATTTATCCCTTCACCCACTTGAAACCCTCTAAATTTTTTGTTTTTTACACTCATATTTCTGTATCAATTTTTAGTATATTTCTGTAGTAGAATAGGTCATTTAATCATCAATTATATGTTGTTTTATTTGTCTAAAATTTCCGGTTTGTTCTAACAGAAATTTTCCAAGGCTTATTGGTTGTTTTGCAGCTTTTCCAGAAAATTTTACTTGCTGATTTTCTGCAGATTTGAACCAAGTAAGGGGAGGTGTTGCCCATTTGGGGTTGTTGACCACCTATTCAACTAGGGGGTCAACTCCATGTACCATGAAGGGATGCATCATCAGATGCTACCAAGTCAGAGACTATTTGGTTCTACAGAGCAAATTTTGCCTCCAGCACATATTTTTGTAATTGGAATTTCGTTCCACTGCGTGGGATAATAATGTAATGGGTATGCATGGATCATAGTTAGGTCAATTACCTTAGGATTTCTTCATTAGGAGAGTTCCTTTCACTGAGTGTTTTTTATCCTTAGGTTATTAATTTGGTTTTTCAGCCTTATTAATTTCCCTTGAGTTTTTCACTCCCACCATTAATAATTCCTCCAAAGTGGTGAAAGGTGTTATAATGGATTCATCCTCTGGTAGCTAGTGTTTAGGAATGATGTAAATGACCATGTAAGACATCTCAGAAAGTTTTTCGGAATTTCGTTGAGTCTAGATAGGTTTTTTTTAATTAATTAAAATTGCCTAAGGTTGGGTAATTTAATTAATTAATTTTTGATAAATATTGTAAAAACTAGGTCCTTGATTTTTCTAGGAGTATTTTTGCTCAAAAGAAATGGAATGAGACCCCCTACACCCTTGGACCAAGTTTCAGCTCAATTGGACAACTTTTGCTAGGTGTTTGTCCATAGGGTGTCTTAGTTAGTCAAAATAGCAATTTTAATTGCTAGTCATGACATATGAAAAATGTCATTTTTGTAATTTTTGAGCAAATGGAGTAAAGTAAAGATGGAAAATGATGAGAAAGACTATTCCTAACCTTTTCCAACCCTCACATCACCCCCTCACCTAACCATTAAGCAAAAACGTCACTTTCCCTAGAGAGGTGTGCCCCCCTTCTAGAAAGTCTCCAAAAAGTAAAAAATAAATAAATAAATTGATGGGAGACTTATTATATCCCTTGATGTGCCTCCCTAGACCCTACAACTCATCATTTGACTTGTCAAAGCCTTTCCAACTCACTCCAACTCATTTCCACTTCATCCATCCATGCCAAAACCCTAACTTAAAAAAACCTTAAAAGTGACTTTTCCTTGATGTGTGACACTTGTAACTCATCCAAGAGGGGTAGCTTTGCCTTCCCAAGTATAAATAGAACCCCTCCCTCACTCATTTATCACCATCTCTTGAGCTATTGTTATGCTACCCAATTCTTGCCCTATCTCTCTCTCTCATTTGTCCATCTTGCTCTCACTTCATTTTGCTCTTGAGAGGTTTGGAGCAATTAGTTGTTGCAAACTCTCCCTTGGATTAATAGAAAGACTTTGGAGGATTTTGAAGTAACAAAGATTAGTCTTGCTACTTCCATGCATATGAGGTGATCTTGTTCCTTGTATTTTCTTGTTTGAGATTTAGGGTAAATATCTAAAGAAAATTAGTTTGTTTGGATAGATCATGGAATAGTGTAGTTGTAAATCTACTTTAGTAGCATAGTAAGTAGTGCAAATTAGTTTGTATTACTAGTTTATCTTGCCTTCTATTTGCTCTCATCTCACATTGGTTCACAAGTTGCAGGTTTGCTTCAAGGGTTTTGTTGGGATAGCCTCGAGCAAGAGTCTACCCTCATAGCTCACCTAAACTTCATAGTCTTTCCTATCTTATTTTCTGTTCATTTCATATCAAATTTGGTTGGCTAACACTCTTAGATAGGTCAATAAATTCAATTTTATTTTCAGAAATTTATAGTAAAAAAATTTGTTTAAAAACAGAAATATTTTTAACCATTTTGTGTGTTTTGCAACATTTCCAACAAGCAATAACTTGTTGGTTTTTGCAGGTTCTTACTAGGTCAAGGGGTTATGCTGCCCATTTTCAATCATAAAACACACAAAAAACTTCTCCTTTGATTGGGTAACAACACCCAACCACTCCTCTTTCATTCTAGCATTGTAGCAAGCCATCGGGAGTCCCTTGAGGCTTGTATTCTTGTAATTAATTTTCTGTTCTTGTAAAGTTTGTTAGTGCCTACACCTTGGGTGAGAGTTTGGCAAAGCCAGCCCCCAAAATCATAAGGCTAGGGTGTATATCTTAATTTCTGCAATTTTTTCATTATTTTGCCCCACTTGTCTTTAGGGCAAGGTTGTGTGGCTAGGATTGCTTTAGTATTAGTTTAGTTGTTTCATTTCCACCCCCCTTTGGTACAAAATAGGGAGGTTTGCCTCCACCTTGTGCCATTGTGAGTGGTTTGTAGCTCTTGTATTTTATTTCGAGTTTTGTTTTCCTTGTTGCCTACATCTTGGATGAGAAGTTGGCAAAGCCAACCCCGAATATAGTATGGTTAGTTTAGTTGTTTAGTTTCTATGCTGTGCATAATGGATTAAAATCATCTAGAAGTAGATCTCACACAACTAAGCACTAGCTTAAGCCCATGGAGGCATAGATCTAAATCACTAGCTTTAGATCTCATGCTTTAAAGTCTCTTTTATTTGCAAGTTTTACTTTCCACGCATTTATCTTATTGCAAATGTTCATGGGCAAATGGTGATGGTAAGGCAACTAAATCTTTTTCATTGCAAGCTATTTTCATTTAAGCATTTATCTTTTAATTTGCAAACACAAATGGGCATGTTAATGGTGTAAAAGCAATATTTCTTTTCAGCATTTCCTTCAAGTTCTATATGTGGTTTACGTGCAATAATCTAGTGATCTAGAGCACATTTTTATGTTGTTTTGAAGTTTCGGTTTTGGCCCTTTTTGGCACATTTTGGGCAAGTAAAAGTCACTTAAACACACCTAATCACCTAAAAGCACTTAGTCGATAGGCCTAATAACTTACTAGTTTTAATAGGACACCTTAACTCACCATCTTCGCCATTTAAAACGGGGTTTGAGGAAGGCAATGGAAGGTGCTAGGCCGGGGACTGTCTCACGACGCGCGACATCCTTTCCGAGAGTACTCGGATCTTAGGGTTGACCTGTGAAGCTAGGGTAGGCCTCGTTGCCTCACTTTTTGAGCATCCAACAACCACTTGGTAATTGGGGGAGGAGAGTTTTGGGTTGACACTTAGCTAGGAGTCACTCATCACTTAATAATCTTTAATCAACTCCTTAATCCACTACAACATTGGGCATCATTATTGATATATCTTTGATGGTTGGCATTTAATTAACACTTGCAAGCACTCTTTCACATTTACATTTACATGCAAGTTTAACTTATGCTTTGTGGATTAATCATCTAAGTGGTCATACTTATGTTTTGGAACACTTTCTCTTTAAAGCATCTTTCATTTAATTGATGTTCATTTTATGGTGTGATCCCTCAAGAAATTGTGCATCCACTTGGAGGCACTCTCTTGACTGGGTCTTGAGTGAATTGTGTCTTTTATGCCATTGATAAGCAGTCCAATAGAGTAAGTGCTATTGTGAGCATGCTTGGCTTGATGTGTTGATGGTCATCTTGTCTTGAATCTCTTTATTTCCTACACATGCAAATATATGGTTAGTTAATCTCTTTGTATTCTTTGTATCTATTGTTGGGCATAATCTTGTGGTGGTTTTAGAATATTCATTGTTGTAGCTATTGTATCTTGTTCATGATTGTATCATCTATTCATTTTGTATCTAGTTTGTATCTAATTGTAATCTTTGTAATCATTGTAAATCTTGTGTAATCAACCTCCTTGAATCTAGTTGACCCCTTTGTCCAATCTTAGGCACTAGTCTTAGTTGTCCTAGGAAAAGGCTTTGCTTGTCATAATTGAATTGTTGCACATTGCATTGCTACCTTTGCATCATAGGCTAGATTTTCCCCAAACCTTTAAACTAATTAAAACCAACTCCTAGAACTTAACGTTAATCTCATCTAGTAACTAGGGTCAACCCCCCTTGGCTTCCCTAGGAGTAAGCCTAGACGGAAGAGGTTCAAGTCAAAGTGACAGTGTGGGCTTTGAACCTAGGCATTATGCCTCCAAGGACACACTAAGTGAGCAGGACTTAACTCACGTCTGCAAGTGTGTATAAGGACGGCAACAGGGGCAACAAATCATCAACAAACAACCTCCCAAGCAAGGGTATTGTATACCCTCTTCTTATTCTACTTTCTTACATTGTAAGCAAGCCCAAAGAGAGTCTCTTGGGCTTGCATTTCTCAAGTTTACTAAAATTTCTACATTTTTTATTTATGTTTGCCTACAACTAGCAAAGAGGCTTGGCTTTGCCACCCATACTAAATCGTAAGGCTAGGATTTATAAGTAATTTTTTGTTTTAAGTTTTTATCTTGTTGCCCCACTTGTCCTTAAGACAAGGTTGTGTGGCTAGGTTTACTTGCTTTCTTTTCAAGTCAAGTTATTTTTTTTTCATTCCTTTGCCTACACCCTGCAAAGAGGATTGACTTTGTCACCCATGCAGTATAGTAAGGCTAGTTTAGTATGCTAAGTGGTTAATGGTTTTATGCTTCTAGTTTCATTTAATTTTGTTTTTAGCTCATTGTTGATATGTCATAATAATTAGAAACATTTCCTTTTTCATTTTTGTATAAGCTCTTAGAAGCACTTTCATTTCTTGTACATTTTCTTAAAGCACTTGTTATTTCATCTAATTAAGCTTTCAACACAAGTAATCTTATCTGGTTAAATCAATCAATTGTAGCTTTAGGAGGATCAATTTACCTAGTTTAATTAGATCACCCATTATTGATACAACTTTCGCCACCAAAAAGGAGGCTTGTGGAGGATAATTGGGGTGCTAGATCAGGGATGATCTCAAGGCACTAGGTGTCCCCCTTGTTGAGCACCCAAGTTTTCCAGGTTGACCTGTGGAGCTAGGGTAAGGCCTTGTTTGCCTTGCTTATTGAGCACCCAACAATCATTTTGGCCAAAGCGGTAAGAGTATTGGGGAAGTCACCTAGTTAGGTTTGCAGCTTCACCTCACTTAACTCAACCTCAAAATTTACTCACACAACCTAAGCTTTAATTTCATAACCTATTCTAAGTTGTGCTACACTTTCATGCAAGTTCACTTTCAAGCTTTATCTTTCGAGCATTTACTTTTCAATTGAGTATTTGACGGTTCAATGGTTCTTCATTGAAGTTGCGCATTAGTGCCTGTTATCCCTGATATCTAGGGATAACTAGGAGATCATGTCTCGAGGCCCACATGGTCCTAGACATGGAGTACCGAGACTACAAACCGTGCGATAACAGTGCCCTTGGTGGATTTCTTTCCATGTTTTGTCTCCTTTAGAGTTGCGCACTTGTTCATGAGCTGCCCTCCTTGAAGTTGCACACCTCTCCTTTGGGGCCTTCAAGCTTGGGTTGTAAGTTGTTACTTTGTGGTAAATGTATCTTTGAGCTATCTCCTTTCTTATCTGCAAAATCAGTTGAATGGTTAGTTCATTGGTGTAATAGATCTAACAAGTAAATCGCCTTTCTCTTGTAAATCTGTAATGTCCCCACTTTGGGACATCATTGTATTACAGAGTATTATGATGACCAAAGTAGCCAGATGGAGGTCATAGCGAGTACAGGGGCTATTGAAAGGTATTTTGGAGTCCGGCTTGCATCGCTCATCTTATTTCATCATCATGATCCATTCTGCACAGCTTGGCTTTGGTTCCGTTGCATTCCGATGATTTCCATGATTTTGAGTTATTTTGGGCTATAGGTTAATTAAATTCACTAAGGAGGTCATATTGGGCATAATACTTGGAGGAACCTCTTAGTGTAATAGCTCATTGGAATCGGGAGGAACAACACTACAGGATAGGATGATAAAAAGTGACTTTCAGTAGCCAGGGAAGCCACAAGGAGAGATAAGGTATTTTCAGAGGTAAAATGGTTAATTAATTAATTAAAGTGATTTAATTAATTAATTAATAATTAAATAAAGTAAAAGTCACTTTAGAGAGACAAGGTGAGCAGGGAGGATAAAAGAGAAATAGGGGCCTCTATTCTCTGATTCATATTGTTTATCATTTTGATATCTGGCTTCTTGCTAGTGAGCCCATGCACTTGGGGGTTTTGAGGGTTTTGACTTAACAAACTCTAGAGATCAACTCGGTGGTGAAAGATTTGACCCAACCTGGTCCAAGCTTGGTCACGGAGGTGAAAGATTTCTCCCTCACCATTCTACATAAGATCTACTCAGCTTCAAAGGGGTTCTACAAAAGCCACAGGTTCAGGGAGAGCTAGCGCGCAGCTTCAGGAGGGTTTCCAACAAGAGGGCGCACCACCTTGAGGAGAGGAGCTCGTCTCAGGCATAGGAGAAGGTTTCTGAGCAAACAGACCTCTGGGTATTCTTTGTAGGGCCTAGGGTGCCTTTCCTAGCCTTTTCCGGAGGGGGGTTCTCTGTCGTATTATTTATTGGAGCTCAGCATAGGTTTAGAGAGAGCGGCACACCATAGATGGAGGATCTAGATTTTAGACATTTGGAGGGTCAGATCTCTATCATGCATGTTATCTATTTGTATACCTCACATATTGCTTGAGTTTTGCAGGTTTGCTTCAAGGGATTGTTGGGATAGCCTCAAGAAGGAGTCTTCCCTCAAAGCCCTTTTAAAATTCATGCTTTGCTTAGTCTGATTTTCTGTTTTATTTCATCATATTTTTCAGTTTGATAAACATCTTAGATAGGTCATCTAAATCTTATTTTACTTGGATAATTTTGTGTGGAAAATTTCTGCCTGAAAACATAAATTTTTCGCAACATTTATTGTGTTGTGCAGCATTTCCAACAAGCAATAGCTTGCTGGTTTTTGCAGGATCTTACCAGGGACAAGGGGTTATGCTTCCCACATTCGGCTGTACAACACTTCAAGAGCTTCTCCACTAGTTGGGTAATTAATCTCTTCTTCTATCTATTCATTTCTAGCATTGTAGCAAGTCCCCGAGAAGTTCCCTTGAGGCTTTCATTCTCTTGTATCCGTTTCATCCATTGTAATTTATTTTTGCAAATTAGTTTTCAGCCTACACCTTGGGAGAGAGATTGGCCCAGCCAACCCCCCAATATCGTTTGGCTAGGACATAGATTTATTTCAACATTTGTTATTTCTTGCCCCATTTGTCATTAGGACAAGGTTGTGTGGCTAGCTTGTTCTAATAATAATTGTCTTTACATTCCAACCCTCTTTGGCACAACAAAGGTAGGTTTGCCTCCATATTGTGCCATTGTGAGTGGTTCACATTTATTTTTCAAGTTTTGCCTAATGAGTTGCCTACACCTTGGGAGAGAAACCCCCCAATATCATATGGCTAAATTAGTGATGTGATTATTTGCTAATGATTATGTGATTTAAAATATTCTAGAGGTAGACATCATTCACTCACTAGATCGTAGCCTAAGCCTTTGAGGCATCAATCATTTACTTGCTTTAAGTTCCTCACATCTTAACCCATAGTACATCTAAATGCAACATACATACTTGGTTAAGTAGTTATGTCTTAAAGCAATCTCTTTTTATTGGCAAACGTATTATCTCTCAAGCTTTTATTTCCTTGAGCTTGCAAATGGTTCATGGTTGAGCACATGGTGTAGGAACACAAATCTTTCATTTCAACAAGTCATCTTCTTTTTCTTAGCATGCTTTTTAAATGGGTTAACTTACATGGCTAAGTGGTGATAATCTAAGCAATTTTCTGTTATACTTGGCAAGTTGTTCTTGTTTTTCAATTCACTCTCTCTTTTCAAGTTTACATGCATACATGGTTAAGTGGATGAAAATGGAATAGATGTTTTACTTTCAGCTTCTTACTTGCTTTAATTGTGTTCATAGGCTTCATTTCCATAATCTGCAACACACTTTCACAGTCATTTAAGTTTCGGTTTTGGGCATAATTCATTGTTTTTGGGCACTTAAAACTTAGCAAAACACTCACAAACACATCCTAAAACTTAGTCCTAAGCCTTAATAATATCTTAGACCAACTAGGACACCTAAAATCCACCATCTTCACCATCTAAAACGGGAATTGAGGAGGGCTACGGAAGATGATAGGCCGGGCACGGTCTCACGGCACGAAAGAGTGTCCTTTCCATAAAAACTCAATTCTTTGGGCTGACCTGTGAAGCTAGGGTGGGCCTCATTGCCTTCACTTCTTGAGCATCCAGCAGCTATTTGGCAATAGGGGGGGGAGGATTAAGGTTCAAACACTTAGCTAGGAGGGTAATTAAAATCTGTAAAATCTTTAAGCAACAATTAACCACTTAGTCTTTTGGGCAATCACTCTTTGGGTATATCTTGTGGTTGTTTAGAACACTAATTGCAAGCATTTATATCTTTCTATCTTTCATGCAAGTTGTGGTTTGATTATCTAATTGTTGACCTCTTTAAGTTTGTTGAGCATTTGTCTTTCATATTTCATATCTTTCGATTAATGGTTTTTATGATGTGATTCAACAAGAGATAGCGCATCCCACTTGGAGGCATCATCTTGTTGGATCTTGAGTGCTTTATGGTTGCCATTGAAAAGCAGTCCAATTGTTATTGGGGCATGCTTGGCCTTATGTGAATGATCTTCATGTTTTGAATATTTAGGAATTCTCACATTTAAGCACTTAGTTAATCTTGTTTATTTGTAATTTGTGTATCTCACATATCTTGTTCATAATTGTTGTAACATCTTTCATTCATTGTTGTAAGTACTTGTATCTGTCTTGTTGTGGAGTAGTTGTAATTTTGTAATCTTTGTAATCTTTTGTAATCAAGCTCCTTGAACATAGTTGACCCCTTTGCCCAACCTTAGGCACTAGTCATAGTTGACTTAGGGAAGGGTTTGCTTGACATAAGTTATTGTGCTCTTGCATTTGTTGCCTTTGCATCATAGGTTAGTACTCCCCCCAAACTTCAAACTAATTAAAACCAACTCCTAGAACTTCACGTTAAATCATATCTAGTAACTAGGGTCTACCCCCCTTGGCTTCCCTAGGAGTAAGCCTAGAAGGAAGAGTTTCCAGTCAAGGTGACAGTGTGGACTGTGAACCTAGGCATTGTGCCTCCAAGGACACACTAAGTGAGCT
>CBVK0101220319.1:0-16003 GCA_900067695.1 Picea abies | reverse complement strand
TCCACAGAGATATCATAATAAAAACTTTTTAGTCCTTTGTCGTGTTTATTATTTGTATGATCATTTAAATGCTGTAAACCTTTGATCCTACACACACATTAGCAATGTTTCCTAGACTAGCCAAGTCAGAAACATTACACAGTTGTACAAAGGAGGAGATTAATCAATACACTACTTTGTTTAAAGAATTCTATGATATTTTTCCTTTGACTTATGACTACTTGAAGGAATATGATAAGTCCATTTTTCAGCACATTATACCCCTTAAAGAAGGAGCCAAGCCTTAAAATTCGAGAATGATTAATCCAAAGTTGAAGCCTTTAGTAAAATTGGAATTGGAAAAGATAAAGAAGGATGTAATAATTTTTCCTATTAGACATTCAAAGTGGCTCTCAAATCTTGTCATAGTCAGAAACAAAAGCGGGGAAATTCAACTTTGTATCGATTTCAGGGATCTAAATAGAGCAAGCATCAAAGTTAATTATCTTCTCCCAAATATGGAGATGTTATTGCAACAAGTTAATAGTTCGGCCTTAATGTCCATGCTTGAGTGCTAGTTCTCTAGGAAGACATACCCAAAACTTCTTTTGTTATGCCATGGGAGACATATGCTTATGCCCGCATGCCTTTCGGGTTGAAGAATGTTGGAGTAACTTTCCAAAGGGCAATGGATCATGCATTTAAATATTTGATTGGAAAGTTTATGGATGACTATCAAGATGATTTGACTATTCATTCCAAATTAAGAGAAGAGCATATCAAGCACTTAAGAGTAGTTTTTGAACGTTGCAGATTATATGGAATACCTTTGAATCCTAAGAAATGTTTGTTTGTAGTATCAAAAGGAAGACTCTTGGGACATATAGTGAGTAAGCAAGGAATATATATATAGATCCAGAAATAATCAAGGCCATTAGTGACCTGAATCCTAAAACATCAAAGAAGGGAGTTCGGTCCTTCTTTGGCAAGATAAACTTTGTAAGGAGATTTATCCCAGATTATGCAACAATTGTGAAGCCAATCAATATCTTGTTAAAAAAAGACCAGAAATTTGAATGGACTCAAAAAATTTAGGCAACATTTACTAGAATCAAGAATGCAATCACTACTGCTCACATCCTTGTCAGAGAAAATTTTGATCGAGATTTCATATTATATTACTTTGCTTCAGAAGAAACAATTGCCTCTATATTAACACAAAGGAGTGAAAAAGGATAAGAATTACCAATCAGTTTCATGAGCAAAAATTTGCATGCTTATGAACTAAGGTATTTAGAGATAGAAATGAAGGCTCTCTCTTTGGTCAAAGCAGTGTCACATTTCAAGACATAGATTTTATCATTTCATGTTATAGATTATGTCCCAACATCTCCAGTGAAAATGCTACTAAATCAACAATTAAGAGAAGGAAAATGGGCAAACTAGCTTGCAAAAATTCAAGAATATGATATTGAAATCAAACCTTTAAAAGGAGTAAAGGGACAAGGATTATGCAAGTTGATGACATGAATTGATGTTGTAAATAGAGACATTTATTTCATTAGGGTCATCATTGTCAACATCATAATGTTACAAGAACATTATATTTTATTTGAAGTCTAGTCAGTTTCCTACTGGCATGTCTTCAAAGGAAAGAAGATACTTGAAATTTAAGGCAAGCCAATATGTATTAGTTGTTGATGTGTTGTTCTAGAGAAATTTTGATGGGATGTTATTAAGATGTATTGATTCCACAAAGGCTCAAAGGGTTCTACAAGAGTTTCATGGAGGTGTTTGTGGAGGACATTTTGCACCAATGACAACTGCCCACAGAATCATAAGAGCTGATTACTATTGGCCCACCATTTTTAAGGATTCTTACTCAATGATAAAAAAATGCATCTCTTGTCAATTGTTTTTAGGAAAAATGAAGAAATAAACAATGCCATTGCATCATATAACGATTGAAGAACCTTTTATACAATGGGGACAAGATGTTATTGGGACAATCAATCCAAAATATAGCAAAGGACACTTATACATTCTCATTGCAGCTAATTATTTCATAGAGTGGCAGGAAGCAATAGCTATGAAAAAGGTTGATTCTGAAGAACTCATAACTTTCCTCAAAGATAATATCTTGTCAAGATTTGGAGTTCCATAGAAACTCATAACTGATAATGGATGAATTTTCATAGGTTCAAAATTCATGAAATTTTGTGGGGAATATGGTATCATCATGGGACAATCATCAAATTATTATCCACAAGGTAATGGCTTGGCTGAGTCTACAAATAAAACATTGATCCAGATTCTTAAAAAGACAATTATTGAGAACCTAAGAAATTGGAATACAAAGTTGATTGATGCATTGTGGGCTAGTAGACTTACAGCAAAAGACAACACATGATTATCACCATCTACACTAATATATGGAAAATAATCAAAGATGCCAATTCATTTAGAATTAAATGCCTTGACTTATGTTGTGAACATAGAGGACATAGAGAAAGTTTCCCCTTTACAAAGAGTATATGATCAATTAATGCAATTAGAAGAGAAAAAAAGTGAGGCGCTAAGAAAAATGAGTCAAAGACAACAACCAATCAAAAGACATTTTGATCAGAGTACATCAGTGAAATATTTTCAAAAGGGACAGTTCGTGATGTTATGGAATAAGGCAAAAGAAAAACCATCTCTACATACAAAATTTGAAGTTCTCTGGATCGACCCTTATATGATAGAAAACATACTTGGATATAACTCTTACTTGCTGAAAGACATGAAAGGAATAGTCTAGATGTTGCCAGTCAATGGGCGACACCTTAAAAGTTTTTTTCTCTTAAAAATTCTCAGTCAGTACATGTACATAGTTTTCTTTTCTTTCCTTGTACATATCTCTTAAAGTGTTTTTCTTTCTTTTCCTTTCACTTACTCCATTGCCTAATAATCGAGATTTTGGATTCTCATTAACCCACTGTGGGTTACTTCCCCACAGTTGGAGCCAGTTGTTGATCCTCAAAAGTGTCAAGCCTTTTGTAAATTCCTTTTCCATACTTAGAAATTTTAACGATTGTCGCGAGTTCACAACACATATTTTTCTCAATCCAAAGTTCTATGACCTCCAAAATATACCCTCGCATTCCCTCGCCTTCATTTTTCACCCATACTTATAATTTTTCCAAAACACTTCACCGTGGGTCTAAGGCATTTGTTCGACTCACTTGTATATAATTGCAACTCCTACATCCGATCGATTCTTCATACTTAGTCAAAAATTTAGAAATTTCACCATGCTCTGTGGGATATTATAATTCCTCTCCACCATACCCACCGACCCGCCATACTTCATTACCTCTGCGATGTCTCAACACTTAGTCAAATTTTAAAACTTCACTGTGGGTCGTAGTAGTTTCATAGTTCTTTCACACATACCCTCAATCCTCTTCGTCCAACTCATTCCCCATACTTAGTCAATTTTTTGAAATCCCACCACGGGTCCACGGGTTTGCGCTCATTTCATTATTTCTCAACATGCACCTGATTCCACTCCCTTGTCGTTTTGATATCCTTTCATTTCATTCTCCACCACCTCGTGATAATCCATGTCCTGTCTTGTCACTCTCCCCAATGTACTTTTAATGCAAATCTACATCAAATGGGTTAACTATTAAAAGGTCATTATTAATGGCGATTTTCTTGAGACAGTCTTTCATTAATTCAAAATTTAAGTTGTATTAATGATCCTTTGAAATAGAAGCCCAAAGAATATTATGGAAAAAAGGTTTTATTTGGTAATAATGTTCTAAAAGGACTGTACATTAATTCACCAACTTGATTAAGCATGACAACTAAGAGAAATGAACAATTCTATGGAGATACCATAAACTCATATAGACAAGAAGATCGAAAGTTTCGGTGGTCAAGAGCATATAGGTATTACTTCTCATTCTCCCCTCCAAAAAGGAATTTGAACCATATTTGGACGTCAGGAATTGCTTTGGCAGGATGCGTCCCAAAATTTCATGATTTTAAAGAATTAATTCTCTGGTGCATCGACAAATTCAATAAGAACCAGAGAATAATTTAGCTGCAAGGAGAGTCCCCTATTTATTTGGTAACTTTAGTCTTCAAGAGAATTCTCAAACTCCTAGAGCCGACAATGACCTTCAAAGGGGATGAAGCTAAGGAATTCCCGAAGGAAAGAAATGGTGGACTGGACCTTCTTTGTTAGTATCTTCAAGACCCAACAGTGATTCCATAAGACCTTTCAAGTATCTAGGTTAGTAAGTTGAAAAATCCCTATTGATAAATGGCATGGTTATTTGCTAGAGTAGTTGGAAAAGAATCTACGATTATTATTCCTCGACTGGTTTTGTATTTCTTGCATTTTGCGATTCATGAGAAAGCAATTTTTTACTGGGAAAAGATTATCTCCAAAGAACTATCTTTTCAATTGTCAAATTTCAGGAATAATAATAAATTCTACATGTCCTCATATCTAATGTTTGCCATTACTTATTATCATGTTTTCAAAGGCTTACATTTATCCAAATAATTCAATTCTAAAGTTGACCCTGTTCAGATGTGGTACCCTGCCTTATGGAAACAAAAGGTCATGTATCATTTTTATGAAGTTCATAATGCATTTATTTTTCGTTTTCAAAAAACTTGTTTTTGGACCAAAAGCATCAAGATTATCCTTAGAAGCAACAACATTCTTGGACAAGAGAGGGAGTTTTGAAGCAATGGAGCATTTTCATTTTATTAGAATTTATTATTGTCGTGAAAAGACCTTGTATCTCCCATATTATGTGTTAGACAATTTTTTTTTTGTGAAAGTATGTAAGCAATACAGATTTTGGGCCCATTTATTTCATGAAAAGAGGAAAAAGCAGTTCATACCTCTACCATGGAATATTGGAGAAATAATCTTGAAAAACACTACAAATATTGATGAATTTGTAGTTCAATTTTATTAGTTTAATTTGAATAAAGTAGATGAAATCAAAGGGTTTGACCCCAATCAGCTGTTTGTGAAACACATGACATTGGTGGGATATAATGTCTCTTTTTCCAACACATTCTTATTCAGAGAAGAAGAAGACGATATCCAGAACCATCAAGCATTATTAATTGAAAAGAAACAATGAGACATTGAAATTTTTGTTAGCACCACTAATCAACATAGACAACGAGGGAAAAATGTGAATGAGAGAAGTACTAGGTCTCCTAACACTTCTCAGAAAAGTGGCCTACCAAAACAAAAATATCAGTTTGCAGCTCAGGAACAAAGGAAATATTCAATAGACATTCCAATGATGCAGGAGATAAAAACCCTCCTAAGAGAAGTCTGGAAAGACCTCATAAATTCCCAGTGACCAGTAAAAGGAAAAGACAAACAAGTAGAGAAGGAGGAAATGAGGGTACATGAAGATGAAATTGTTCTTGAAGATATGGACCTAGATGTGAACATTGAAGACATTGAATTTCCCGATGAAGAATAGAGAATTCAATAAAGCAAAGAGGTCACAACAACATTAGCTACACAGAAACCAATTCTATTTGAAGAAGAATCTCTAACTTTGCACAATTCCCTATTCAACAAAGGTTTAAATAAATTGGTCATTGAAAAAATTCATGCAAAAAATAAAAAACGTTAAAGGAAAATTAGCTCAAAACGCGACCTTAATGGAGTTCCACCATCTAAAATTGTACAGATTCATGAAGCCACAATTGAAGCCTTAAATATGTTAGTTGGATAAATGGAAAATGAAAATGCCACCCTAAAAGAAAGAATTAAAGAATCAGAGAGCGCTTTGATGCCCCCACCTATATTTTCCAGCCCAATTGCTACAATACAACCCTGGAAGAGTTTTGATGGAACACAAGAATCTATTTCAAGACTAAGAGGAACATCGAGCCTACCTTTTGTTGTCAGAAGATATGTTGGAGAAAATATTAAGAAAAAAATGTCTCGTATTCTTGAGGCATTGGAATTGGAAAATAATTTTATTTCTTTGGGATGTAGAATAACAACTTTCAGACAATACCTGCAATTAGATCTAGGGAATGATGATGAATTATATAAGGGTGTTGTCTCTACTTTTGTTGCAAAAGTATCAAGTGTTAGTGAGCTACGGAGAAAAGAGGAAGAATTGCCTTCACCAATCCGCATAAAGCAACTCAAAGCATGTTGGATCAAAAGAGTAAATTGTCTAAGGGAAATGTTAGATGATTGTGACACCATAAGTGTTAAAAAAGGGGACTTATATTTAAAATTGATTGAATTAGATTTGGATGGATCAACAAGTGATGTGGAGAACCCACATTTAATATTAGCTTCAATGCTTATATCAAAAGAGAAATTTGAAGGAAAAGTGAAATTGTGGAAGACATCAACTGAGAGATTCAATAATTTGACCGAGTATTCAAAATTGGAAGTGGAAAGTTGGTTAGTTAGTTATGCAAATAAAAATAAATGTATTGAGGATACACTACACCATCAAAGTAAGTGAACTAGTCATTTTTCATAATTCCTTATCTTTTATACTTCTTGTTCAAAAATCGTCCAATTGTGTTCTTTCATTTCTTGAAATTCCATGACCAATATCTAATCGCCTTTCCTTTTTCTTCTTTCAGGTCCAGTCCCGTTCCACTTTCTTTTATGATCCACATGAACCCCATCCCATTCCATTTGGACGAAAACAATCCTTTTTTTATTGTAAAACATATTATTTATTCCTTTGAACTCCCAAGAGAACACAAACTATTTTTTATTGTAAATATTGGGGTTTTCTTTTTAGTATTCCCCTATTTGGTAGATTATTTCAAGAACATCAAGCCATATCTTTTAGAATATAATAGAAGAGTACCACCTCTATAAAAATGCAGGGGGATTTTATCCTCGTGAGGCTGATGTTTGGATTTTGACCAATCTAAACATCAACAAGGACCAAGATTAGAGAGGGTGGGGGGAACAAGGATTCTCGTATAACAAGGGTTATGAAGCCCTCCTGTTGAATTCTGTTCTCCCGACCAAATTTCCCCTCTAGAAAAATTGATGGCACTAGGATGGACCACCAAAAATGAACATCTTTTGCTGGACCTTAGCACATGAAAAAATCCTTACCAATGAGAATATTTGCAAAAGAGGTACATCATGTCCTTCTCGTTGTGTATTGTGCAAGGAAAGTGGTGAAACTATAAAGAATATGTTTCTAGTTGCAGGTCTGTCAAAGATGTGTGATAGGCCCTCCTATAGGAAATATCTTGCATGGTTCAGTGCCCAGATTCAATTCATCCCCTCCTTGGAAACTAACAAAGGCATTATCAAGGATCTTTCAAAAACAATCCCATCTTCAAATGCCTCTATGTTTCTCTCACAAAATTCACCTACTAGCAGATTTAGTTGGAAAGGAATCGAAGTGTGTTCAAGGATGAATATGTAAGAGCTAGTAGAGTAATAACCTATGTCAAGGCTCAAAATAGGAACACTTTAATTCTCATCATCTCAATACATCTTCCCCTTAGAGTTTGGATCAACAAGAACAATGGTGGTTGGACAAATTCCACTTAGAATATGAGACTCACTCTCTCTCATCCAAGATCAATATGGCAACTTCATATCCCTGCATTTGATTTTCAATAGTGGATCGTTTCTCAACAATCTTATATCCTCTACTTTGATGGAGCTTCAAAGGGAAACCTCAAGGTGTCAAGTGTAGGTGGGGTCATTCTTGATCCCAGAGGAAACATAGAGACAAGATTTACATGGAATCTAGGCATTACCAATAATAACCAAGTAGAAGAATATGTTCTCCTCAAAGGAATCTAGCTTGTCAAGAAGAACTAGATTCAACATATAATAGTAATTAGGGATTCTATGAACACCATCAGAAGCATGATCAAAGGGACTTTGCCAAGAGACACCCAATTATGCAATATTACCAAAAATATTAGACATATGATAAAAGACATCCCTCAACTCTCCTTCTGCCATGTCATGAGGGAAAATAATAGGTTAGCTAACTCACAAGCCAACCTGGCCACATTGTTCTCAAAAGGGACCATCAAGATCAACAAGAGACTATCCCATCATCCAATTCTATAATTTAATGAAAGTCATGTCAAATTCATTGCATGTCATCTGGGTGTCACACCCAAACAAGAAATAAACTATCTTCACATTGACAACCTCTCCTGTCACACATGATAAATTAACAATCCATAAACATGATAAACTCAAGGTACAAGTCACACACGATCAAGGTGGGATTTTGCATTCTGTGTACATCAATTTCGTTATGCCAACAACTTCTCTACTTGTGTAGGAATTAGTAGATGAGAAGGATCCAGGGTTCAATGTGTGGTTAGGAAAATCAGATCACTTGATCAACATCATGGAAATATGTGGGACGTATAGAAGCGTGTGAATTCTCCTTGTAATTGTCACCATTATATGGATCTCTTAGAGAATCACAACATTAGAAATCATTTGCACCAAGACAATCAAGGTATGTTTTCTGTCGGACTAAATGAGGAATGTGGATAATTCTTGAGGTTTTAGGTTGTTGTAGGAGGGCTTCGATCCTCCCTAAGGACATTGGTGGAAAGATTTGACAACAGGAGGCTAGATTACCGAGACCTGTCTATTTAACAGATTGAAGGAAGACTTAGACCAAGGCCTTTAAAGGAAATATCAGTCAGAATCTCTGTTGCTCAATGTACCCAAATTTGTCTTAATCCTAGGATTCCTCTTAAGTTAGCTGGTAGAAATTGTGGCTCCAAGTCAACTAGTCTACCCAATGTGGTCGAGTTCACCATGGACACAATAATTCATTTAAGGAGAAAACAACATTCTAATACAGGGAAGGTCAGATTAGTTCCAGTTCTCTCCAGCAAACTTCGACCACTAACTTTGTTATCACTAACCCTTATGCCTTGTGAAAGAAACCAATATCAAGACCATGTGGACTCTAATGATGATATTTGGCAGACACTACACCAACTCCAAGTAGCCTACCAAGGATTGCAAACTCAGGTTTATTTTATTCTAGACATTCTTAGTCAACACTGATCGACAATGAGGCAACAACATGATGGGGTTGTTGCCATTAGGTCTCAAATAGAAAATCTACAGTTTCAGGCACTACCGAATCCCATGGAAATTGAATCAGTTCCCTTCACTAGTGGATCCTCCCCTTCAGTTGAACAACCTCCTTTAGACTTGAACATGCCCATATAGGACAATGAAATGGAAGAAACTGACCCTCCAGGCTGCTCTCAATTGGGTAACTAATGTTTTTTAAATACATATGTATTTTGGGCATATTCTACATAATAACCACTATCAAATTTTGCATTGTAATTACTTCGAATGAAGATGATATTTCAGGTTGGATAGATAGGAATAGTCTAGAGATGAACAAACATATTTTGTCTCGCTTTGGGCATATTTTGGGATTTTTTTACTCTTTAGTGTGCTTTGGCCGCAATTTTTTTTGATTAATATATTATCCACCGGTTTTTGTAAAAAAAAAAACTATGCATCTAATGGCTTCTAGCATATTCAAAACTACATATAAAACTCAACCCAAGCTATTCAAACAAAGGGTTACAATTATGTAGGTCCATAGTAACTTTTCTTCTTTTACTTAACTGAGGACCAACCCTTTTGAGTTTTTGGAATTAATTGTCCCTATAAAATTCTCCATTCACTCTAGAGTCTTGGTAATTTTGGGAATTCTTTCACCCATATTGGGCAACCTTGTTATTCATCAAATCAATTTAGAGTGATTTTGATTGGCTTATCTAACTAAATCTTCCCTCTATGATACCAACTAACAATAAATTTAGTTACTACCTCTTTCAACCCTTCAAATATTTATATTTCAGGAGTACCCAAGTATGACCTAATATTTTCTTTCTCCAACATTTAGGCTTTGTCTCTCTATTTACCCCTAACGACTACCCACTTCTTGTAATTCTACCACAGGTGGTCCCAATCGATTTCCTCCTTCTCAGTAGTTCTAATCCTCCACATCCTGGCTTCTAATTTTGTCACTAGTTTCTTGTCAAACCTCTTCCTTGTTCTTGGATTGATGGTTTTAGATTTGTGAGTTGCCAATGTTGGTGGGACTACACCTGTCATTTTTTATGGCATGCTTTCACTTAGGTTGACTGACAACTCTTGACTTTGTTCTATTCAAATGATTTCTACTTTCAATCTTTTAGCTTTAATCTTCTCTAGAACTTCATCTTTGAATGGTTCCTCAATCCCTTCATCCATACTTATAATTAAGATTGTCATTTTAATGTGTTGGTCATTCATGTGTTTGTTTAATCGATGGCACAATTCATTAATCGCATTTGTGCAATCGAATTTTCCTTTTGTTATAGTTAGTCAAGATTCATTCAACTTTCTCTCTATGGTTGGTTGAACCTCATTCAACTTCCTTCACTTTTGTTTATCTAACCATTGTTTATTGTTTTGTTTCGTATCAATTCTCTATCATATTTTTCATTCTTTTAGAATTAGTATGGGATCTATCCTTGCTGCTACTGAAGATTCTTCCTTTCTATTGCAACTTCTTTCCCTTTTCACCTTTCATCTCTATCTTTATCTTGTCGATTCTTTGCTTGTCGAATTGCTTTTGCACTGCAACTATCATTTTCTTGCATAAGATCCTAATCAATTATCATGATATTTGTATTTCCTTATTTTTTCTATTTGTGGTGGTAATTGAGGCCAAAATTTTAAGTATCCACCTGTCAACTGTTATTCACCTGAATTACCATGACCAACCACTTTATTTATATGTATTTTTTAAATTCAAGATTTCATACACAAAGTAGCCTGATTTTCAAGCAAATTCCCACCTAGTGGCACTACACATGTTTTTTCTACTATAATTCTTTATTTCCTTCTATTTTTTCCCAAGAATCTACCAACTAGCAAGTTGGTTTTTAGACAGACTTTTGCTCAATGGTGCCACAAGGGTTTTCACCATTGATATTTTCTCTCTTTTCTTTTTTTCAAAATTTATGAATGGTACCTATTCAACCTAGCACCATTGACTACCTTGTACAACAATTTCTTATGAAGTTTTCAGTTGCACTACTGCATTTTCCCATATACCTTTATTCACATAGGGGCCAAGCCAGGCTATGTTTAATTTCCTTAACTTTCCCTTAATTTGATTGCGATATAGAAGTTCAAGTTCTCCAATATCAATTTATTTTTTTCTCATTTTTTTATTATCATGGCAAGCCTTTCGTTGTTATTTTTTAACTTATTTATGATGGAGTGTTGTCATCCTTTTCTTCTCAAGTTCATTAAGCTAGTGTAGTTGATCATCCTTGGATCAAGATGAGTCAAATTTTAATATTTTAGCTACCCTATCAACATTAGATTTGAAGTGTATTCAGACAACTACCCCTTGCCCATAAAATAATTGTCTGACTAGTCAACCTATTACAATCATTTTTGTATGCCCATAGAATGGTAGGCACCTTGTCATCCCAGTCATCTCTATCGATGTTGCACATTTTGGCGAGTCATTTAGATAAAGTTTTATTGAATAACACAATTGCTCCATTAGATTATGGGTGATAGGGATTTAAATCTCTTCTTATGATCAATTATAAATTCTTTCATGAGTACTTATATGGTCTTGTTCACAAAATGGGTCTCTTGATCACTTATGAGTGTAAGTCAATACCAAATTTGGCAATTATTTTCTCATAAATAAATTTTGTTTCTATCTCCTTAGTACAACTATTGTTTGGTTCTACCTCTACCCACTTTGTAAGGTATTCTACTATTATGATAATGTACCTAGCTCCTACCATTGTTTCTCTATTATGAAAGGATACCTCAAAGTCAATAACCCAAGTCTAAAAGGGGAGACCTTGCTTGATCAACTACAATGGCATCTCGACCTTATTTAGTGGTTGACCTATTCTTTGAAACTTGTCGCACTTATTCATTTTTTCTTTGGAATCCTTGTTTATAGTGGGCCACCACAATCCTACTTGCAATTTTTTTATGGTTGTAGTATCTAAATGGTAATGGCTACCTACAGGACCAATGAGTGTTTATTTAATTACAGATCCTATTTAAATATCTAAAACACATCTCCTAATCACATAATCTAGTCCAATCTTATATAAGCATCCATTTATTAGTGTATAAGGTACAACTTTTATGGTAATCACTTTCTTCTTCTTTTCTAGCAATTCCTTGGGAGACTTTCCTTCCTATAAAAACTATACATTTTCTGCCAATTCTTTTGGAGCATCTTTGAATTTAACCAAGTAGGCCTTTGGAATATAATCATATATCCCTATAGGTTCTTCTCCTATTTTGAATATTGATAGATGATCATGTCCTACATTAGCTTCCCCAGGTCTAACTATCACTTCAAATTCAAATTAATTAAATAATAAAAGCCATCTACATATTATTCCTTGGTGAACTAGCTTATTTACTAGGCAGTTCAATGCGTGGTGATATGTATACAAAAACAAATGGGTTAGATAGTAAATAATGTCTAAATTTCTACAAGGAAAATATCAATCCCATACCTTCTCTCTCCTTGGTTGAATACCTCCTTTTGACTTTATTGAGCTTTCGTGGCATAGACATTTAGATGATCAACTCCTTCTTATCCAGGTTTTACCAAAGCAACCCCGATTGCTATGTTCGATGCATTAGTGTGCACATGGAACTTCTTAGACCAGTTAGGAAATCTAAATATAGGTTCTTCATTTAACTTCCTTTTTGGTGTTACAAATGACTCACTGCAATTTGCACTCCAAATAAAATCAACATCGTTCTTCAAAAGTTCATCCACGGGGAATGTGATGTCCGAGTAATGCCCAATAAATTTCCTATAATACCTAGTGAGTTCCAAAAAAGTTCATATTTGTTTTAGGTTGTAGGGAGATTTAAGTTGAGTATAACTTTGATATTCATCAAGTTGACATCAATTCCATGTTTTTAAACTACCCCATGATACTGCAATATGCAATTGGAGTGGAAAATATGCATTTCTTTATATTTTGATATAATCTTATCTATCGACACCTTTCCAACATCATCCAAAGTTGATATATGTGATTTTTTAATAAGTTGTAAATAGTCCAATCATTGAAGTAAACAACCATGGTTTTATAAACGTACTCTTGAAATGCTTTTACTATTATCCTTGAGAAGATATCTAGGGCATTTTTCAATCCAAACAACATGACTATGTAGGAAAATGATCCAAGCTTCTTTACAAATGTGGTATTTTCTTGATCCTCCTTTGCGATTGATAGTTGGTTATACCCCAAAAATCCATCAATAAATGAGTAGCACTCATGTCCTACTGCCTCGTTAATTATTTCATCTACAAATGGGGTCAGAAAGGGATATATGAGTGTTACTTTGTTTAATCCCATAAAATCAACATGGATCCTTAACTTCTTAGGGTCATGCTTTTTTCACTAAACTACCATGGGGCTATCCCACTCTAACTTATTTATTGGATAAACGATGCCAACTGCTAGCATGTTTTCAATATCCCTTTGTACATTTTATTTATAATTATGAGCCAACTTGCAAAGGTCTTTTGTTTACAGGTTTAACATTAGGGATGAGGTTGATCTTCATCTCCCCCATTTATTTGATGAAACACTTCAAGTCTTTGTAATACTAGGCAAAACATTTGTGGTATTCCTTCAACAAGTTGACTATTTTTGTTGTCTACTTTTCCAACTAGTAGTCTCCAATTTTAGCCATTTTTGGCCGATCATCCTTCAAAATATATAGTTATTAATTTTGAGTTTAGAATCCATCCACCCTAGCCCCTTTGTTTCATCCAGCACCATTTCTCATTCCTTAACTTCATTGTACCTAGGTGGATAGTCAATTTTCACACTCTCCTTTTTTTCGAGTCAGCTTGTTAGGTCACTTTTAACACATAATTTACTTATTTTAGTACCTTTGGGTGATCTTTCCTCCATTTGAAGCTCTCCCCTAGAAAAATTTCATTTTCCATTTCGATTCTTCTAGTTATCTAGGTTTTTTGTTCTCTTTCTTGTCATGTTACATGTTACAATTCGATGTCGACCTTATGTCAACCTTCAACTTTCCCCACCCTTCTGCATTCCTATTGGTTAGTTTTATGTGAATTATAGTATTTCTTAAACTACTTCTTCTAGTTCTACCTTTATTAGCATGAAGGAGAAGTGTTTTATACTAGATTCTTCAATCTTGTATCACTTATAAGGTAAGTCTTCGAATGCATTTTGGAATATGTGTGGCCATGTTCTTTCATCACATTACACAATCCTCCTCCATTCCTTTTCACATTCTTGAATGTGTCTCATTGGGTCAAATACAAGTTTGAACTTTGCTATTTGCACTACTATTGTTAGATTCTTTCCTCTAAAACTTTCAATAAAATAAGCCATAGATGGTAGCCCAAGTCTATAGTGCCCTATGGGTATCCCACTATCAAGTAGCTTTTCCTATAAATGATTGCACCAAACTTTGAAGTTAAACCTTCTCTCTAATAGTTTGGGTACCTTGTTCATGTGTATAGTGAGAGACTCACATTCTTTAAATCTCAATGGGGGAATGTAGTTGACTTCGAGTCTATGGGCATTATAGTGGGGTATTGTCTAATTTTTTTTCTCATAGATTGTTGGTATTTCTCTTATTGAGAAGCAAGTTTTGAGACTATCCTTAGCTATAAATTCAATAGTCCAATGGATTCTTTCTCTTGAATCGTAGTTCTATATCTCTCATTCATATAATGTAGTATCAAAGTTTTGGCCCATAGACAAGGGGGATCCTAGATGTAATTCATCTGTAGCATTTGGCTTGTCATTTTCTCCTCCTCCTTGCATTACTTGATAAAGTTTCCTTATGTCAGATTCCTCATCAAAAGGTTCTAACCAAGGCTTGCCTTCATCAAGATATGGATGTATAATTATCCTTCTACCATTCCCCTTTAGTTTTATTCCGTCTTTCTCCAAGGATATCATTGTTTTCATTTTTATGCCTCCCGATCTTTTAGCTAATTCCACGTATGTTGTAGTACCTTCGACTAGGTATATTACTTCAAAGTTGACCACCATTGTTATTCCCATGATATTTGTTTCCACACTCTTTATCAACTTGATGGGTTCAATGAATATTTGATCGGCCAACTTTAGTAAGTTCCTTGAGCTAACTAGGTTAGGTCTCCCCATTTTGATCCATGTCTCCCTTGATAGAATAGTCACTTGAGATCCAAATTCAACCACAATCCGAGGGATTAAAATTCCCTCTACCTCTAGGTTGACTTAAGAGTCATAGTCATTGACCATCCTCCTGGATTTAGTTAGCATGGGATTTTAATATATTTGTGTCCATCTTTATAGTTCTTCAATATGTTCATTAGTTCAATCAATCTTGCTCCTAATTTTTCTTTATTTATAAGGTCTACAAATTCTTCCAAGGCAACTTCTTTCTCTCTTTGATATATTTTGGGTATTAGGTATTGCAATACTTCTTCTTTAGCTATACTTCTAAACATGCCCATGGATTTGTTAATAAACATATTTTTTACTTCGTGGATCTAGGTACACACTTCTATCTTTTATATTTTCACACTTAATCTAAAGGATTATCCACAATAGTGGATCTTCCCTCTTATTTGTTCTTAGCTCGGTGTCCACATTTAAGTTCTTAGAATTTAATGCTTCATGTCTTGGTACACTCTCTAAGAGATTGACATTTCTTTTGTTCATTATCTTTTCTAGCATTATTGGACAATATTCCAATGATGGTCTGCTACTCCACACTTAGTACAAAATTTAAAGTTAGTCTCATCTTTCCAGAGACAATTAGGATTTAAGTGGTGTTCTTTATAACATACAAAAGACATTTTTATAGAGTATCCTCCCCAACCTCCACGTTGACAACTTTAACTTCCATATCAACCACCTTGACCTCTGTAGCCACCTCTTCTTTGATAAATGTCATCACCCT
>CBVK0101220315.1:0-22428 GCA_900067695.1 Picea abies | reverse complement strand
GATAGCGGTCACCGTGCTCATCCGGGATCGTTCATTTTGGTCATTCTATCCGTGCATGCAGCAGATCTGCTGCCTTCTTGTGGACACGGGTATTTCTTTGCTATTTGATTGTATTCCAGTACAGATTCTTGCGATTTGACTGACGTTTAGTTTATATATTTCAGTAGGCGATTTGTATTCCCACGCATGCACTGTTCTTATTCATAATATTGAGTTGTTGACCTTATATGCTATCGCATGCGTCATTTTATGATTGTAAGACCTTTGTTATGCTACATGCAACTATAATAACCTACATGCAACCATAATAACTGACATGCAAACACTATAAACAAAGATCATCTACATCAAACCCTAACACACATCCAGAAACCCCCAGTGTATCAGATTTGCATGTTAGAGCAGTAAGATCGTAGCAAATATCTTGGTCAACCAGATCAGGGATATTTCAATATGTATAATGCTCTCGAAGGTGAGCTCCTTTAATCATGCCTAGTGTGATGAGAGTGCCAAATATTCATTTCCAGCAAGGGCGTTCTGGGAAATCTTCTGAAGACAAATGCAAGGCAAGTACCAACCTTCTTTCTACTGGTTGTATCTCTTCCAAAACAACATTCAACTCACTTACAATGTGTAATTTGTCTTGTTGGAACAGAGGATATGCTAGTTACTGAAAACCGTCTTCTTATTTTCTGTTCTAGAACAACAACATTCTCAAGCAAAAACATGCCTTAAAATTGTGCCTCTTTGACTTCATATTTCCAATCAATTGTGGTATAAATATTGATTGCCCATTACTTATTATAAAACACTTTGGTTCAAATGCTCAAATTCTATGTTGTCGGAAATGGCCCCTTGGGTGTTGTACCAGTACCCGAAACGTGATGAAATGTCGAAATGTCAATTTTTAAGCATTCAATTTCAGATCTGAAAATTACTTCCAAGTAACCTCAAACAGTAAATTCTAGGATCGTTATCACTAAACAAATTTACACTGAAATTATGATAGAAAATTATAGCAGAAGCACAAAGATTAGAGAGAAATCATCCATGCACAGGAGACACAAATTTTACTCAAATATTTTCAGATTGAGGATCCTGAGGACAAAAACAATCCTCACAACAAAAATTAAAATCTCAGCAAAATTCTGAAAAACCTTCCAACTTACAAATCTGCCTGAAACCCTGTTGATGTCACAGCCATACCTAATTGATGTCACAACTGTGTCAACCCTGCAGTCTAAACGTGTAGTTTTCCTGCTGTGGTTGTTGTCTGTACGGTTCACATGTGTGGTACAACCTGCAATTAATGCGTCATACAACCTGTACAGATCCCACACGTGCGACTTATCCTCCTCTCTCTTGCACGTGCGACTCCTCCTTTGCTGAAACAATGAGAAAGAAATAACAAAAACCTTAGACCACATTTACCAAAATGAAAATCCTCCTTGTTGAAATTAGCCTCCTCAATCCCCTTGGAAAGAGTGCTCACTCACTCATGCCAAACACATGATGACAAGATAAGATGTGTTGTGCCTCCTCACACTGCCTCTCCTTTTATAGGAGTCTAAAAGTGAGTTTAGAAGCCCATAACTTACTTTAGAAGCCTTCCACTAAACTCAACATTAAATTATAATTGTTTATTCCTCCAAGTGGGTGAAAAACCCCAACAAACAACAATTCCAAGCCCCAATTCTATATAAAAGGGGTTTTTACAAAGTAAAATGCAATGTGAGTGCCAACAAAGATTCCCACATGTCCGACACCAAGGTCAATGTGAGAATACCTCCCTGATGCTACAAAACATCAACACTCCCTCTTAGCAAGGGAGGTATTCTCCACCGCTCCTAGCTTGTCTTCAAAGTAGACAAACTTCCCCTTCACTAGGAGTTTGGTGAGAATATCTACAATTTGCTCATCTGTGTAAATGTACTGGAGCTTCACAGCTCCCTTATGCACCTTGTCTCTGATGAAGTGGTATCTTATCTCAATGTATTTCGATCTATCATTAAACACTGGATTCTCTGAGAGTTTTATACAACTCTTATTGTCGCAGTAAATCATTGTAGGCTCCAACACCTAACCAAATAACCCTGCAAGAAGCTTGCAAAGACAAATAGCCTCACAACTCGCCAAACTAGCTGCCATATACTTTGCCTATGTTGAACTGAGTGCCATAGAAGTTTGTTTCCTGCTGAACCAAGAAACTATTGTCGATCCTAGACTGAAGCAACCACCAAAAGTGCTCTTCATGTCAACTGCACTACCTTCCCAACCCGAGTCTGAATATCCATGCAACCTCACTCCATCACCCCCAACATATCTCAGACCAAATCCAATTGTACCCTAAAGGTACCTAAGCACATGCTTTGTTGCTACCCATTGCGCCTGCCTCGACTAAACCATGAACTGGCTCAAGGTGTTGACAACAAAGCAAATATCCGTCCTAGTGTCAACCAGATACATCAATGAACCAACCAACTGCGTATACATTGTGGGATCCACCAAATCTAAATCCAAAGCCCCCAACTTCTTCAGATTGGTGATCATAGGTGTAGTCATGGACTTACAGTCCATCATCTCGAACCTCCTTTGTATCTCAATTGCATACTTCCCCTGTTCAAGGAAGATCTTGCCCGGGTGCTGCCAAACCTCCAATCCCAATAAGTAATGCATCAATCCAATATCCTTCATCTTGAACTCTAAGGCCAAACCCCTCTTGCAACTAGAAATGAGCCTATGCTCCCTTGAGGAACATATCATCAACATACAACACCAATATAAGAGGATCCTCAACAACCTGTATGAGATATAGGTTGGGATCCACTTCACTCTTGGTGAAGCCCATGCTCTGCAAATACTCGTTGATCCTCGAGTACCATGCCCTGGGTGCCTACTTGAGTCTATACAAAGCTTTCTTCAACCTGTAAACATGGGACTCCCTCCCATGTACCTCAAAGCCCTGAGGTTGCTCTATGTACACCTCCTCCTCAATCACACCATTGAGGAATGTTTCCTTCACATCCATTTGATGTATCCTCCACCCCATAACCGAAGCAAGAGAAATAACAGCCTTGATAGAAGCATACCTAGCGACTGGAGCAAAAGTCTCCTCATATTCCACTCCTTCTCTCTTGAAGAATCCTCTCGCCACGAACCTCGCCTTGTACTTATCAATGCTACCATCAACAACATGCTTGATCTTATAGATCCACTTGGAAGTCACCATAGACTTCCCCTTTAGTCTTAGAACTATGTCCCACACATCATTCTTCATGATGGACTGATACTCGTCCATCATGGCATCCCTCCAAACCTGTTGTCTTGCTGCCTCCTAACAACTAGAAGGCTCGGAATCAATGATGCTACTCATAGGTGCCACATAGCTTGAAAACCTCTGTGGAGGCTTTCTCTCCCTGAAAGTTCCCCTAGGTGTCACATGCTTCTCCGTATCTCTCAAAGTATCCTAAAGTCATCTAGGCCTCGTGTCCTCATCACTAGGAGGGTCTAATGGATCCACTAACTCCTCTGGCTCCTCCTCATGGTCTAAAGGCTAAACCCCTGTACTGGTGGACCTGTACTGTCCTCAACCTTTGGAGCCTCCCGCTCCTCACCATATGTCTCTGTTGTAGTCTCTCAGGACCTCCTGAAAGCCAACTCCTCCTCAAACTTGACATCTCAACTAACCTCAATCTATTGTTGTCCTGGAATGTAGATCCAATAGGCCTTCGAAGTCTCACTATATCCTACAAACATGCCTCCCAGAAGGTTCTAACTTTGTCCTCTTCTCCTTAGGAACATGGATATAAATCCCTAGTTGAAAATCATAGCAATCACAAGATCAAATCTATTAGTATTGATCATGGAGATGAACATTTTGGTAATGACTTTCATCCATTTCTCACATCTCTGTTTGGTAGAAGCCAGTCCCTTAGCGAGATGAAGTAGCATATCGAAGGAGTAGAGCTATTGTGGAAATGGCTTGCTATATGTTTCATTCTCAATAGATGGAGCTTAAATTATGGGGGAATTAATCCTTTGTACAACACATATCATCAATATAATGCCTACTCGAGATGTTAATCATATGACTTGTTATGAGAAATGGTATGGTTACAAACGTTCACTTTTTCATTTTAAAATCTTTGGAACGTGTGCATGGGCCCATATTCCCAAAGAACAACGAAACAAGTTGCAACTTGCAAGTCAACCTTGCACTTTGGTAGGCTACAATGAAACATCCCAAGCATATCGCCTATATGATCCTTCCACCAACCAGGTGATTGAATGGAGAGTTGTTGTCTTTGATGGGGCTCTTTCCCATGGTTTGGAAAGATCCTATTCCACATTTATTGTAGAAGATTCCCACGTCCACAGTGACCCAATCAACTACCCATGATGAGGCTTGTGTTGATGAGTATTACTTGTGTTGAAGTCTCTTCTACTTGTGTTGCTCCATCTGATCTATTACCAGTTGAGCACACCATAATAGTGTTACTATAGATCCCTTTGTTTCCATGCTTCCTCTGAACCAATGCCTAAGTGGGCTATATCTACTCTTTATGATGCGATTCCACTCCATCCTAAAGGAGAATTGGTACGACAACATAAATCCCTTGTTTCACCGACTCTTGTATCCAAGGTTGATGCAGATCCTACTACTCTCTAGAATGAAAGGATTTTACGGCTACCGAATATGATGCCCTAATGAAAAATCACACTTGGGACCTAGCTTCCTTACCTAAAGGTAAGAATTTGGTTGGTTGCAAATGGATTAGATCGAAGGCAGAACAACTTCCAACAGCTGTGGGGCATAACGTCCCTGTACAACGTCGCCTCAACGGCATTGTCGAAGGCCTTGGCGGAGGGAATGATCGGCAGATCGACTGCGAGGAGGCCAAGGTTTCTCCCGAAGATGATACTGCATGTGTTGTTGAATGTGTAATGGAGAAATACATCATGCAAGTCGATCACCGCGCCTCTATCAGCGTCATCGGCCAGCAGCTGGACGAGCTGCTTCTCTGTTGATTTTTCACTTTAGAATCTATGTCTAGTGTTTAGATTACTCATTTCCAACTTCTTAATGAGATGAGCTTCAAATCCAAATGCAAGTTATTTCTGAGAGTTACGTATGTCGTACTTTGATACCATGTTGATATTTCATAAGAGATGATATTGTATATGAATTCATATTATTACAATGATGAATGTTCCATATATATAGAACATATAGTGACCATCTATGAAAGGATGCATCCTTTGGATAATAAATATATATATATATAGAACACTCATCATAAATAACTACTTATTTATGATATATATTTATACTTTATATAAATATATTATGACATTAATAATATTTGTTTAATAATTAATAATCATATTATTAACTATTAATCTAGTAGAATGTTTTTCCGATGTTGTCCAAATATCAACAATATCAACAAGAGGTGTCTTGAAGAAGATGTTGTCTCTTGAAGAAGATTCTCTTGACTAGTTTATGGACTTAGAAGATAATAAGATTAAAAACCATAAAAGAGTTGATAGATGCCTTTACAGAGAGATGGGGGGGTAGAAAAGAAAATCGTCATGTGTTGGCTGCTCTAAATAACATTAAGAAGAATGAGAATGAAAGTAGGAGTCCAATAAGAGGTTTAACGAATTAATCAATAGTCTTCACAAAGACATCAAGCCTCCAGATGCCTCCATCCTTATCTACTATATTGAAGCCTTCAATGGTGAAATATATTATCAACTCAGGGATAAGGAACTTCAGGATATTAAGACTGCTCAAACCTTGGCCATCAAAATTGATAAGAATATGCAAGCCTCAGGAAGATCAAACTTACCGGTATTCACCAACGGTAGTGCTTCAAAACAGCCGGAGCCTAAGGGAAAAGTTATCAGTTCAAATAGTAAAGAGTCTTCAAGTGACCCCTTGAAAGAATTAACATAAGTAACCAAAGCCATGGAAGCTAATCATGAAAGCCAATTGAATGCCATACAAAATCGCTTGATCCAAGTAGAAAGACCAAATACAAACAGATTTCATCCTAATTCAAATGAAAGATGGCAAAGAAAGGGGCCTCCCCAAGATCAAAGCCCCCCTAACCGACTAGAAACCACAAATTTGGTTGAGCATGAGGCTCCTTTTTATAGGGCTTGCGATGATTTCCATGAAGAATCCACTTGTTACAGATTCTACTGGATAAATGAAGCTAGGCTTGCATAAACAAATAATTATGTGGGATATTCAGATCACATCAATGTGGTGTGCAGATTCCGTTAATTAAATGAAGCTAGGCTTGCAGAAACAAATAATTATGTGGGATATTCCGATCACATCAATGTGGTGGGAAAAATACACCCAGTTTCAATGGATCATTGGATGAAAACCATTGAAAGAAGTCAGAACTCAGTCAATGTAATGAAGGAATATGATAATGTGACTAAGTTATTTGGTGAAAATCACACACCTGAATAGATCCTTGAGATTGTGATATATAAAGGAGTGACATATCAATGGAAAGGGAATGAGAATCCAACTAAGACAAATCAAAACATTCCCAAAGAAATCACTCCTCCAACATCAAAATTAAGCATTGACTTGGGTGGTTGGATATCAAATGCTAAGGTTTTTGTTCCAGTAACATGGCTCATAAAGATACCCTCTCAAAAAGATTTTTTTCTAAGAATCATAGAGGGTCCTAAGGAGAAAATGTTGAAAAGTGCATGGAACCATATGAAGATGCACCTGTAATTTTGCAATGTATGGATCAGAATAGGGGAATGGAAGCCATCAACCCTTCTTCATCTCTTTGTTGGTTAATAATATGCTTCTTCACAACTGCATGTTAGAATCAGGGGCTTCATCAAATGTCATAACTTGGAAAGTCATGGAATAATTGAACTTGAGGATTTCGAGACCTTACCATAATGTTTGTGCCGTGGATTCAAGAGAAATCAAGGTCCATAGACTAATAAAATATCTTCAAGTGCATCTAGCAGTTTACCCGGACATTTCAGTGTTAATGGATGTAGTTGTCATAGATGTACCAAATGCATAGGGTATGCTCTTGTCTCGGAAGTGGGCTGCAAGTTTGGGGGATAGTCTTCAAATGGATTTATCATATGCTACTATCCCAACTTGTGATAACACTTTTGTCATACTTAATAGGGAAGAAGAAAATAGTTACCATGTAGAAGACCCTAAAGACCCCATGAATTAATTGGTTTGTGGGATGGAAGATCTTGGGAACTATGCAATATTGACCAACTCTTTAGCACCCGTTAAAGAAGAGTTTAAGGACGAAAGAGTTGATGAGGTAGGGATACCATGGATTCCTTTGATGGTTTATTTCTTGAGAAAGCTCCAAGAGAAATGAAATTTGATGAAGCACATTCAGAATTGGGAACTGTGTCAGCAGTTTCAGCTTCAACGTTTCAGCTATTAGATGAGTTAATGAATGGTCAAGATAAAATGGAAGTATTTTTTGAGCCATCAATTCCAGATAACCTAAAGCATGAGAAAATCTTCGAAAGACATGACAAATGTAAAACAAAAAAAGAAATAGATAAACCTAGTGATCACATATAAATGAATGTTGATCAGATCAAGATCCCAAGATGATACAAATTCAAAAAGGTTCTTCAGAAAAAAGAAAGAAAAAATATAATAAATCTTGTGAAGGATCATAGGGATGTTTTTTCCTTTCCTCATGATAAATTTAAGTCTTATAAAGAAGATGTTATTCAACATACCATCCCTCTCAAGGAATATTCCAAGCCTTTCAGGGAAAAGTTAAGACAAATAAATCATAAGTTTCCCCCATGGCGCAAAAGAAACTTCGCAAGATCAAATTCAAAGAAAATTGATCATCTGGTTGAGTTGGATGAAAACCAAAAGAAAATCATTCCATTAGAATATCAAAAATCGGGATAAGGACAAGAGGTCCTTTGACAACTCATCATAGCCAGTTGGACGACGTAAAGCTAAATCTACCTTTGAATGGGAAACTTCTTAAATCGTTCTTCAATGGTAACATCTGATGCCTAGGGGGCATCCATGAAAAATAACTTACTCTAACCCTTCTTCCTTGTATTTTTACTTTCACTTCTTCAACATTTCATTTTATTCTCTTTTGTGTGTGTGTGTGTGTGTGTGTGTGTGTGTGTGTGTGTGTGTGTGTGTGCAAATTATACTTTACTGATGGTTTCTATATATTTCATGTGCCACTGATATCTTTTGGTCAAACATGTGTCTATTGTGTAGACCAAAAAATCTAGAGTTCTTGCATGCTTTACAAAGATCAAGCACATGTTCCCATATGGAGCCAGATGTTTCCTCCCTAGTTAGACCAAGAAGGACTTATGGATGATCCGTGAGGATGAGAAATACACTTGTTCAAAATTCAAAGTTCAGAAGTCCCGTCGGGCATTTTTTGCCCCTTTCTTCTACTTCTTCTTCTTTATGCATGTTCCATGCCCCCATGAGGGAATTGTAATAAAATGAGTTATCATGAGGTATTTTGTGTGTAAAAGACTCAACTCCCCAAGACTTGGTCGTTAGTGCATAACTCTAGAGTGTTTTTTTTTACTTAGTTAATTATACCTCGCTTTTTGTGACTTATAATTTTCTAAGTTTTTTCACTCACTTCCTCCAAATATGAAGTATGTCCTAATGGATAGGCCTTGGTGTGTTGTTTTTGAGTCTAGTGTCTAATGTATATTATCATGCTAGTAATTTATCTAGATTCTTATGGACATGCATTAGGTCCCTCTAGGATTTTTTAATTGTTTTAATAAAACGTAAATTCCCGTAAAACGATATTTTACCTTGTAAATTGATGTAAATATTTAATACGTGGTATCATGAGGTGTTATATGCCTTGGGGGGTATCGTTTTCTACCCAAAATACCCCTTTACCTTAGTCGACCCTTGTTCGAGCAAAATTATTGATTTTTACTCAAAAAAATCAATTATTTCCTCAAAACGATGAATAAATCAGCTCCCTATTTTTAAGGAACATGTTTGGGACATGTTTTTGACTTGTCTCTAGTTCACTCAGCCTCACTGTTTGTTAGTGATAGTTGACGGAAAGTAAGGGAGAGTTAATTGTTGAGTTAATTGGTGTGTTAATCTCACTTGGTGGAGCTCCCAAGAGAGGGTGTGCCCTCCCCCTTGAGAGGTGGCACACTCTTCTTGAGGGCACCAATCTTAAGGAGAGATGTGCCTACCTATTGAGAGGTGGTGCCCTCTAACTCACCTTCCTCTTCACTTGTGGTGCACTTGACTTCAGTTACTTGAGTTGTGGCACATATCTGTCCACACATGTGGCTTTCCAATTTTGGGATGTGTGCCCCCCTCCTCGGGAAATGCGCCCTCTCTTAGCATAAAAGCATAACAACCCCTCCTCATTTGGTTAATGAGAGTTTGGGCTAAGCTTGTTATTGTACTATCATAGTAATACTTTTTTTGGTGTTAAGTGGTTGTATCTCAATTGGTTGGGGTGGGGAGTTTTCTCATCCCCACCCAGGTTCGAGTCTCATATATGCAACATGTTGCTCCTTGTGAGCCAAATATTCTCAAAATACTTGACCCTCCTATGTTCTCCATATTTTAGGGGGGATTACCGTGGACGTAGCGAGCTTCGCGCCGTGAACTACAATACAAAAATACTTTTGTTGGAATAAAGAAAGGCTTTGGAGGTCAAGAAGGTGGCTTGCATCATTTGTGTGGATGTTAGATGTCTTGTGCTAAATATATGAGGTAACTTTAGCTTATTGTCTTGCATTTAATTTGTTATTTTGGCCTTTGAAGGGGTGTTATAACCCAGTAGGATAGGATCTACTAAGCTAGTTTTTTTCTTAGCTCTTATTGATCAATTACATTAGTGGCATAAGATTTTCATGTGTATTTCAACTAATTATCATGCTATATAAGCCTCTCCTGTAGGTAACACCAAATATTTAACAAGTTTTCTAAGTTTTACAGGTCCTCATGCTTGGAGAGGTGGTTGGACTAGCCTACCACAACCGTTGACGAACTCCAAGATTCTTGAGAACGTAGTCCCTCAACTTTTCACTGGGAGACCCCATAGCCCAAGGATTCCAAACTTCAAGCTTCTCTCTCTCTCTCTTTCAAAAATTTAAAATTTTTCTGGGTTATTTTCTCATGCACGCAAGTAGATTTAGCTTCTAATTATAAATTTCAAGTAGATCTTACTTTTGCATGCATAGATATATACTTTGCATTTAAATTTTTTATCATTCAAATTATATCTAGCATAAAAAAGTAATCTTTTAGCAATTTTTTTAGC
This sequence comes from Picea abies, assembly GCA_900067695.1. Lineage (NCBI taxonomy): Eukaryota > Viridiplantae > Streptophyta > Pinopsida > Pinales > Pinaceae > Picea > Picea abies. Next base: position 12,106 of record CBVK0101220315.1, on the reverse strand, counting down.
TATATCTTAAAGCTTAAAGACAGATAAATTTTGAGAGCTTTCTATCTCATATTTGGCAATGTTAGTTCCTATTTGTTTTCTGTCTTAAAAAGTAATCTTTTAGCAATTTTTTTAGCTAGATCTTAAAGTTGAAAGACAAATAAATTTTGAGAGCTTTCAATCTCATATTTGGCAATGTTAGTTCCTATTTGTTTTCTGTCCCAAATAGAAAACAAAAGACACTAAGAAAGTTGGTTTTTTTCTTGCTTTCTTGGTCATTTCTTGCTAACTTTGGTCTAACATTCACTCTACAATTTTTGGCTTAAGTCTAACACTTTTTGCAGGCTGTCCCAAATCAGTTTTGGGCATCTTTCTATCAAAATAGCTTGTTGTTTTTGCAGGTTTGATGAACAGATAAGAGGAAGTGCTACCCATCTTTTGGAGATCCGGAGCATCTGATATGTAATATCCCTAAATCCGCAAATGGGAATATATGCCTCAACTGCCGACTATTAGCTACTAAAACTGATACTCTTTGGGATTTTGGATGCAGTTAAAGGTTTTTCTTTGTGTTTCAATGATTCTGAATGTGTTTTCTTGTGTTTACCACTGTATAACAAAGATGCAATAGATATAAAACATAGAACAACTTCAACCACTTCTATTATGAAATATGACTGAAAGTACAATAATGCATGCAGGGAAATAAAATGAATCTCTAAGCTAGATCAAGACTAGATGGACATTAGCTGGAATAAAATAAACAATGCTAAATCAAAATACTCGGAATAAAGAAGTTGTATGGATTAATAGATGAGAAAAAGAATTGTTGGAAACTGTTGCATGTGCTCGACAACTCACATGACAACTGTTGCAAGATTAGAATATTCACCCTGGTGACTAAAATTCTCTGATAACTCTTAAATTTGTCCCAACTGGGTCACCTTGACCTCAACCACCCTCTTGGTAACTACCAGAGTGAATATCGACCCTCTGTTGATCTCTATGAACCCCAGATGGGATCCCCTGGGGGGTTACGCCCCTCCTCAGCCCTACTGTTGCGACCTAGTGATTACAACGTCAGAATATGGATGTATATGTCTTAATATAAGTGCCCTGGTCTCCTCTAAACTAGGTCAGAAGGGTTTCCCCAGATCTGGTCCAGTGATCTCTCTGGAACCCTGAATGTGCCTCCCCAAGTGTTGTGTCCTCAATAGATGTCTGGTACGAATTAGAGGATTCCTCCATCGAAATATCACGAGAAGTATCTCAAAAGATGTGACCTTCCTTCCTCTCAACTAGTTCGGAAGGAAATATATGTATTCTCCCTGGTCAGGACAGGCTAAACCTATGAGTCTCCCAACACTTGCGCCCTCACCCTGATGAAGTGTGCACTAGTTGTCTAAACCTGTAAAATTGTTGCTGCAAAATGATGAAATATTTGGATGATCTTCCTGGTGACTAGGTTGTGTCTCTCGACACCAAAATCAACCCACTGGTGTCTTCCTCTTGGAATCCACAATCTCCACTGATTCGCCTGAACCTGTGCATCCTCCTTAGAGCTCAAATGTCAAATCATAAACTGTGATCATGAGAGAATATGAGCCCCTATATCTCTTTTATACCCCTTTTCACCTTTTTCCCTTCAAGTGAATTTTAATTCGTCTTTAATATTTTCTCATAAAATCACTTTATTAATTTAATGAACCTTTTTACTCCAAAAAGTAATTAATTCGCCTTTATGATTTCTTTGGCCACTGAAAGTCACTTTTCATCACCCCATCTTGTATATATTTTCACCTTGGTTCCAACGAGCTATTACACTAAGGTATTTCTCCAAGAAACAAGCTCCAAACAATACCTTTATTGTAATTAATCAAAATATGCCCATTAATAACCTCGTTTTATGAAAATCTTCGAAATGCAACGGAACCAAGAACAAACTGTGCGGAAATGATCCTGATGATGAATAATGGTAAATAAACTAAGTTGGCCCCCATAAAACTCATCCAAACCCTTTGATCTCACTGGTGACATAGTCTCACCCCTCTGACTTGGATGACTCAAGCCTCCTGAAGTGATTCTAACCGCATAATAAGGTAATCCAAAAATGGAGACATGAAAGTCCTCCCTTCCCAAATATTGCTTGTCCTCAAGCAATCCTATCAAACCCTGACACTCTGTCAACTGAACCCAACTGAAACTGAACATGATACCTAGGTCCCAAACCAACCTGGAAGATGTGAATCATCCTCCTCTCAACTCACTGTCCGACAAGGTACTGACATAAAATGTCTCCCCCTGAATGTTACCGATGGGTAGAGAAACATGATACTGCAAAATCGGTCAACCCCTCAATGAGTCACTCTACTAGGGAGCCACTATCACACATCTCATAAGAGAACTCGTGAAAGTAACACTCAGACTCCAGAGAAAATGATCCTGACCTCCATGACCATTCCAAGCCAAACATGGCCTCCTCTGACAGAAGATCCTTCCGCCAAAGTGAGGAACTACAAGACCTTAGTGAATCACTAAAAAGTGAAATGTTCTCCTCAAAACTAAAGCTCAATGGAAAATCTAAAGGATTTCCCCTGGCAAGGATCCACTCACCTCTATCAGTCAATGAAATTCCCAACCCTGTAATCCAAGGGTCCCACGCTAATCGCCGAAAGGGATCATCATGTTGATGCTACACCACTCTCGCCATGAATGTCTACCCAATGTACACATACTGGATTCCCCACTCCTAGAACCCCATTCTAAAATACTTGTAAAGACTGAGCCTGCTATCAAGAAGCATAATCTGTAAACATGTCCCTACAAAACCAAAGTCTACAAATCCACCACCATACTCTATCCTAGGTACCAAAAAAAAGAACTTGTCTCGCCATATAGAACGAATCCCAGCAAGCACTTGCATGACAATCCAATATTGAAGTAGACCACTCGTTGGCGCAGCCTGATCCATCAACAAGTGAAGCAACTACCAATCAAATGAATCCCCATATCCCATAGCCAATTTGAAAGTCCACCACTTCCAATTCCCACTGACTACTATTGTTCCATACTGATAACTGTCAGAATCCAACTGAGCCAATATATTGAACCCTATATGCCACCAACTGATGAAAACTAGATACTAAGAATCAACCCAGTGCCTATTAATTTGTCCTGTTGCTGCCAACCCACACAGAGAAACCTGCCATCCTCACTCCTGACAATATATGCAAGCAAAGACTTTAGTTTAGACACCCCACTGAAAAATAGCCTCGTATCTTGTGGTGCCTCAATCTCATACAAATTCTCGAAATGCCCTGCCCAAGATGTATCATACGTCACTGTCATGACCATCTCCCTAAATTTGGACTCAAAGACTAAATATCAACCATTTCTATAGTAGATCGTGTGGTCCCTCAATATACCTCTGTCAACCTGTGCATTGCCCACATGCCCCAAATGAAGAATATTTGTCATATCTATAACGACACGAGATTCATCAAGGAACAGTGGCAGAAACCTCCATGATTGTATGCCCGACTGGAAAGTGTCACATACATTGTTCAATCCCAAGGGTATGACCAAGAACTCATCCATGCACTCAAGTGGACTATTTGAGCAGTCACTCAGACTCCAAGCTAATCCCATGCCATCATACACATCCAAAGGTGTCTCCTCACACTGATGGTCAACCCTACTCTCTCCATCATCACAGGTACTACGACTACTGATGATATGATCTCCAAAATCCACACACTACGGAAACAGAGCAGAACGCTCTCAACTGGAAACTCCATTCTCCATCAAGTATGCCTCTTCCCTACACTCCAATGCATCCCCATGTGTGCCACTGTACACCTATGCATGCCACTACAAACTACTACTCATCACTGTATGCCCTTGTATACCACTGCATACTCCTATGTCCTTCAGTACCATCATGTATCCTGGATGTACCACTTTGTCAATCAATCCATGAATATCAAATGACCTTGGATCCTCTATAGACGTGTCCCCATCATGGATGTCAACTAACCTTGGATCCCAAATGGATGTGTCCTCACCCAAAATATATGTGTCTCCACAATCCATGAGTGTATGCTCAACTGTCTCATCATGAGCGATCAAGGAGCTCACCAAAGGTGGTGGATCTTGCAACACATGTGCATCCTCAAAAATCTTTGGGTCATATCTCCCTACAATCCCCTGTAAGTTTGAATGCCCCTCATGCTCAGCCATCACATGAGGCTCCTCCATCAATTCAAAAATGTCACTAACAATGTCCTGAGAGAAGGCTGATGTATATGATCGACTGTCCACTGAAATGGTTGAAAGAGATGCCTGACTCAAACCCTCCCGAAGTTGATCTACCTATAACTCAGATTTTTGAAGGACCATCTGTGTGCTCTCCAAGGAGTCTTGTGTGTTCACCAACTCACGGGTAAGTTTGTCTACCTCATGCTCTTTCCCTTCCAATGCACCCTGGTACACGCCACCCACTGTGAGAAGATAATCCCTATCTGTGAGAAGGTGTAGGTAGTTATATCTAGTCACTACCATGGCCTCCTTGAGTGAAATGAAATCTGCAAGGGAAATATCTCCTTCCCAAGCTATCATGCGCCATAGTGGCCCTCCAACAAAAATCATCCACCAATGTATGTGTGTCATCAAGGTGTCTCATGGCTACCACAATCATGTCCTCGTGAACCTTGAGTGGCCCTGTCAAATGGTGTGACTCATAGGAATAAACATCCACATCATGTTGAATTTCTACCTCGTGACTCCTTCTACCAAGGTCAACTGTAGAATCCTCGTCAGAGTATGCCCCAACATCTATTGTACCACTCTGCTCAACACCACTCAAAAACACCTCCCGAGAAATGAGGTCAACCTCATAAGGTATCTCATCTGCTGCTGACTCCTCCTCACACACATCCTCATCATACTTAGGTGTACTCACACCCAAATAGTCATAAGCATCATAACAATGATAAGATTTTGACGTTGATCGGGAAACTATATCACATGGGCTATTATCCTGACCATCACATATGCTAATGTCATTAGCCTCATAGGCCAACTCTAATGGTGTATAAAAGACTATTTCCCCACCATCCTCATGTACACATCCCTATCATAAATAGGTGCATGCTCATCCAAAAGGTCAATCTATCCTTCATGCTCCTTCAATTTCTATCATGTTCTTTTAAAGGAATCCTCATCCACTGCTAATTGGGGCTCATACCACTCAAGATGTTTGATGGTGAAAAATTATTTGAATGTCGTGGTTGTGTAAAATGCCTCACTAAGCACCACATAGTCCCTCAAACAATTTGTAAACTCCTTGCCTTGTGCCCATTGATTTGCCAAATCTTGATCCCACTGATTTTCCATATGAAATTTCTTCTCACCAAATACCCTTAGGCTAGCAGGAAAACCAGCTTTGATACCAATGTAATATCCCTAAATCTGCAGATCAAAATATATGCCTCAACTACCAACTATTAGTTGTTGAAACTGATACTCTTTGGGATTTTGGATGCGGTTAAAGGTTTTGCTTTGTGTTTCAATGATTCTGAATGTGTTTTCTTGTGTTTACCAGTGTATAACAAACATGTAATAGATAGAAAACATAGAACAAATGCAACCACTTCTATTATGAAATATGACTAAAAGTACAATACTGCATGCGGGGAAATAAAATGAATCTCTCAACTAGATCAAGACTAGATGGATCTTAGCTGGAATACAATCAATAATGCTAAATCAAAACACTTGGAATAAATAAGTTGTCTGGATCAATAGGTGAGAAGAAGAAATTTCGGAAACTGTTGCATGTGCTTGACAACTCACACGACAACTGTTGCAAGACTGGAATATTCGCCCTGGTGGCTAAAATCCTCTGATAACCCTAAAATCTATCTTAGCTGGGTCACCCTGACCTCAAGCACCCTCTCGATAACTTTCAGACTGAAGATTGACCCTCTGCTGATCTGTACAAACCCTAGATGGGATCCCCTAAGGGGGTGCGCCCCTCCTCAGCTCCACTGTTGTGCCCTAGTGATTCCACTGTTGAAATATGGATGTAACTATCTCAATCTAAGCACCCTCGCCTCTTCTGAACTGGCTCAGAAGTTTTTCCCCGGATGTTTTCCGGTGATCTCTCTGGAACCATGAATGTGCCTCCCCAAGTGTTGTTCCCTCAATAGTTGTCTGGTACGCCCTAGAGGATTCCTCTGTCGAAATCTCGCGAGAAGTCTCTGTTACACCTCAAAATTACTCACTTCAATAGTGTCGCAAGTGTCGTCATCACAAGTGTTGTAAGTGTCGCATCTTGTCCACAAGTTTCACATCTTGATCACAAGTGTCACAAGTGTAGCAAACATCATACTACCATCTTTCCTATGTCGTGCCTCTAACGACATAGTAAGGACACTTAAGACACCTCAAAGACTAGTTTTGAAGAAGAGAAATCAGTTGACAAAGAGTACAAGCCTTTTGCCACTAGAAAAACCACTCAAATATGGATTTTGGAGAGGAGCGCTCCCCTACCCACTGCCAGGGAGTGCTAGTGCTCCCTGGGCCTCTTTGAGGGAGTGTTTGAGTGCTTTGTGTACCCTTTTGGGGGAGCGTTATCTTTTCTGAGCGAGTTTTTGGTTTGTTGAGACAAATTAGGGAAGAATCCCTCAATTTTTGAAGGTGGTTGGATACGAATAGAAGGTCAAGGCATGATCTTACGAAAGATCCTCAACTGAAGGAGAAAAATCCTCAACTTATCCCAAAGATCTCTCAAGTGGTTGGGCCTCTCCAAGGTTATATAAAGAGGCCTCCTCGTGGTGAAAGGGGAAGGAGAGACTAGATATTGATACCAAACTTATGATCCTATAAGTGGTATGAACAGAAAATATTGGAGATGTGAAACTTATGATCTCATAGGTGAGATGTCATCAAAGCAATCAGTGTATATTACTTGAGCAAAGGGGTTGGACAAGGAGAACTAGAAGAAGTTGATGCACCTTCATCAAAGGATTGTAATTACTTTTGCTTGTTCTCATCAATATATCAATGCTTAGTTTGTTTCTTTCAAACTTATGTTTGTTCCACATGAGTTTGTCTTCAGTAGATGGATCTATATTTGAGATAATCTCAGTAGAGTAGGAAGTCCATTGTATCTTTGTTTGTCCTACAAGACCTATCAGGGAGCTCAGGATCGAAGCTCAACCTGGACTTTGCAAGGACAAATGTCGTTAATAAGGTACATATATTTCTTCTTCTCCTTCATATGTTAGCTTGATTAGATCTAAAAGGATGTCAGTGTCCATGTTAAGCACTTTTCTGTCTTGGCCTTAGGAGTCTAGAGACCAAGAGGGAATCTTCTTGTCCACAGGAGGATTCACCTGTAATAGAAATTGGTGACTCCACTGGTCGACTAGGAAGTAGATTTTGTTTTGATGGAACCGATAACACCGTCCGCATGAGATGAGGATGACGACTTTTATGGATCGGTATTAGCTCAAGTAGAATTTGGGAGCAACTCATACAAAGTACTAGATTGTGAATAAACCAAATCTAAGTACTGAGCCTGAGCAATGGTTTCTTCCTCGGTGATCGTGCCACCCATAGCGACATCACGGGCGATCAGGGGTAAAAGTGATTTAGTAAACCATTCCACCAATAATATGTCAGGAATGATTGCTTTGATCATCCTTCGTCATCCTCTCCACTCATGAATATGGTCAGAGATATGCACAGAGTCAGTTTGACGGAGGGAGGTCAGGAGTTCAGTACATGTCTTGTAGTGAATAGGTAGTTGAAAGTGTGTGAGGAAAGACATGGAAAGGGAGTTGAAATCATGAAAAGAAGCACATGGTAGTTCAATATACCAACCATAAGTGTTCGCTGGAAAAGATGAAAACGTATAGAATCATCCATGAGGGAGTCTGATGAACACCACAAATGGAAAGTCATCACATGGTTATTTGGATATTCTCAAGATTTTCCGTCAAATTTTGGAATATCAGAAGGAAGTTAAGTTGGAATAATTGGCCAAACCGGTGAATGAAAAATAGGATCATTGGTTAACCGAGACAAGTCTAGGAGATCCAGAGTCGCAAGGAAAGGTAATTGTCGGTTAATTTGCGAATGATATTGGTGTGGCATAGGAACACTAGTAGGACTGTAAACTGGGTTAGGTGGATAATTGTAACCAGTAGGTCCTCCTACATACAGTTGTTGCTGACTAGGATAAACAAGATTCGAGGACGGCTGAGAAAAATTTGCACAACTCGGTGGGTTCTGAGCATTATAAGTTGGGTGATTTGTTTTCCCATAAGGAGGATAAACATGTTTCCCTTGAGGAGGGTAAGAAGTAGATCCCGGAAGAGAATACACATTAGGGGGAGGATAAACATTAGACCCTTGGGAAGGCTAAGGTTTTTGTCCTTGAGGACTCCAGGTGATGTTTGGGATGTCACCCGGATAAGGTTGTCCATAATATGGTCCGAAAGGAATAGGATCTGATACTCCTCCTTGTGGGTTATGATATGAGTTCCCCCCAACATGGGGTTGGGTAAATGTGCCTCTCGATTTTGAAGGGTTTCTAGCAAACGAAGGTTGCCCCCCTGCCAACGGTGGATTAACAACTAGGGTATGGCTGGCAAAGGGAGGTTGCCCTCCAGGAGGAACATGAAAAGGGGGCTATCCCTGGGGAGGGGTAGGCCCACCATAGAATGGTGGTATTATAGGAGGGATAGGTCTGCTAGATGGTGGTTTCCCTCCAGTCAGTTGTATTTGGCTGGAAAGGGTCTGCATTCTCTGGTGCAAAGATGTTCCAGCAAGATCGTGCGGAACATGTGGTGTTGTAGACTGAAAATTTGTAAAAGTGGGGGTAGGGATCGAAGTGCGTTAGGAATGAGTAGAGGTGATGAGTCCAGCATTAGGATGGACTTGTGATGACATAACAATAGGGTTAATGACCTGACCGATGGGGTGATTCATAGTTTGACCGGATGGTCCCGTTTCGTCATGAGGAGGAAAGGGTTGTCGAATGGATTCAAAATTCTCATAGAGATCGCGTCCTGATGAAGTCCTCCATACAGAACAAGCAGATGTGAGATTTGTATCTACTGCAGTGGTAGGATGAACATGAGTCCTATACTCATCACCAAAGATTGGCTCTGTGGATCCCATGTATGTTTCGGTAAATGCTCTCTCAAGTAGTTGTGGGACCTCTTCATCTATGACGTTCCCAAGGGAGTCTAAACAAAGAAAAAGTGGTTCAAGAGGGGTTGCCGACATAGATGTAGTGCGAGGAGTGGGATTCTCAACTGTAACCAAAGAGCCTTCTTGATTGTCTAACGGAGGAGTAACAACACTCCCAACATCAGATTGATTTTCTACCTCTCCACGATAGTTGTCTTCTAGAGGGTTAGGAGGTAAGGGCTATTGGAGCCTGATATCCTTACCCCTGTCGCGGCCCTCGACATGTGTTCCTTCCAGAGTGATTTTCTTCCATCCAATGAAGATCTCTTGGAATCCATGACCGATTTTTGTCCCTTGACATGGTGTCCTTCCAGAGCGTTATTCTCTTGGAAGCCATGATCAAGGAGAGTCCACGAGCATAGTTTCTCTTCTTTGTAGCAAGATCGTTAAAAAATGAAACAGAGGTCACGAACATAGTTTTTCTTCTTTGTTGCAAGCTCGTTAAAAAATGAAACATAGGTCACAAGCATAGTTTCTCTTTTCTGTAGCAAGCTCGTTAAAAAATGAAACGTAAGCTTTGAGCATAGTTTTCCTCTATGTAGCAAGCTCATTAAAAAATGAAACAGAAATCTGGGGATTGAACCCAGAGCCCTGAGAATAGTTCTTTTCCTATGTCAAGCTCGATAAAAAATGAAAAAGTCACCTCTCTTGAACCTTCTTTTCATCCACTCTTATCCTTTTTCTCCGTCTAGTAGAGAAATTGGTGACAACCTCAACGTTGGTGAATGAATTGAAGCTTGGAGGGCATGTCTCCAACCTTTGATGATCATTCTGGAGTTAAGCCACTATCTTTTTAAGATGGGGGTATACCGAGCTTAGTCTTTGTTCTTTCTCGTGCTCGAAAAAACATGAGAATGTAACCGAATAGACTTTTATCACTTTTTCGGACTCGCATGGATATACGAAAAAAGAACCCCTTGGAGTCGTCTTTAAGCTCTTTTCAGACTCTCTAAACATGAAAATATTGTTGAGTGATATTGCTTCCTTTCCCACTCGTTAAAAGGTTTGAAAGGGCATCTTTCGAGTGATAATTTATCTCTTTTTCGGCCTCGCAAGACTAACATTACGAAAAAGGACAACATTGGAGTCATCTTTAGGTTCTTTTCAGACTCTCTAAATATGAAAAATCACTGAGTTTACCTTCTCTAGACTCGTTAAACGATCATACATTGAAGGACCCATATGGGACTGAACCCTTACTTATTTCAGTTCGCTAAACAAAGGAAAAGGGACTTACCGAAGGTGAGTCATATCGATCATGTGTTACCCTCCTTGAGCTCATTAAATTAAAAAGAGGTACTCGTCTATCTGGATGGGGGGGAAATTGAAAGAAGCAAGCCAAGCATTTTTTGAGAACACTACCAATAACTCTTACGGTCGCCCTTGAACACGACACTTTGTCTTTGCATGCATTTTAATCTGTTGAACCTCTACACTGAGCCAATCCTCTGAGTTTATTTTACTCCTTTGGGTCACCTGACAAAACTCACAGCATCCACTGCATCATCAAGTTTTGGTCCATGTCAAGTTTCTGTTGTTGTGCCTCAGTGTTCAAGGGAAGTATCTGCCTCGAGAGTCGGCCATCACAAATATCCTGTGTCAGTCCATGTTCATTTTATCTACCAATTACATCTTTGTGTAAGTTTTGTGTCGTTGATGGGAGATACATCAAGGCCCTCCTTCGACAAGTCTATTCCTGTCGACTTCAACACATTATCCAGAAACTAGACTTAGAAACCAATTAGTACCTTGGGACCTACATGCCTCAATGGCAGGCCTCCTCGCATTCGACAGTAGGTTTACATCATTGACCTCTGATCGGATGATTCCATGGATGTTTGACTTCATCTCATCTATTCACATTCGTCGGAATGTACTAGAGTACCTTGGGAATCATTGACATCAATGGTGATCTCCCTCACGCTTGTTAACGGTTTACTTCATTGACCGGTAATCAAGTGGTTTCTACCATGTTCGACATCAGGACATCTATTCACATGGTTAGATTCGTACTGCATCGAGATCGGTAAGAAGAACCTAGGTTGAGTGTCATCACTTTTGTACATGATTTTCCTAGGCTATGACAAAATTTCTTTTGAAATATGACACATATACCGTTACATAGATCCACTTTGTATTGGTTGTGGCTATGTCTTTGCATCTCGTAGATCCACTGTGTATTCTTTGTGGCTACGATCAGTTCAGGTCATAGGAGTATAGATCCACTTTGTATTGGTCGTGGCTATGTCTTTTCGTCTCGTAGATCCACTGTGTATTCTTTGTGGCTACGATTAGTTCAGGTCATAGGAGTATAGATCCACATTGTATCTTCAGTGGCTATACCATTTTGTCAATATAATTATGGATCTGCAATGTATTTTATGGTGTCCATACCTAAAAAGTCTTTATCAATCAAGCATAGGTATACCTGCCTTGGGTTTGAAACATGTCATAATATTTGTTTGATGGTTGTGTGCATCTTTTTTTGGCCTCTCTGTGTCCATACCCTTTCTCGCAAAAGTCTACAAAGTACTTCAGTCATCATCGTATTCTAACTTCATACTTTGGGGGGCAATCTGTTACACCTCAAAACTACTCACTTCAATAGTGTCTCAAGTGTCCTCATTACAAGTGTTGTAAGTGTCGTAGCTTGTCCGCAAGTGTTGCATCTTGATCACAAGTGTCACAAGTGTAGAAAACATCATACTTCCATCTTGCCTATGTCGTGCCTCTAACGACATCATAAGGACAGTTAAGAACTTAAGACACCTCAAAGACTAGTTTTGAAGAAGAGAAATCAATTGACAAAGAGTACAAGCCTTTTGCCACTAGAAAAACCACTCAAATATGGATTTTGGAGAGGAGC